>JASVEL010003937.1:0-59615 GCA_032618575.1 Nicotiana noctiflora
GCGCGCCGCAGCAGGTGTGATATTAATATTGTGCTTGGGCTGTAGGAGCCCCTCCGAAGTCTGAACCCCCACAGTGAGCACGGGTACCCAAATTGGATCGGGCTACACGCCGTAGCGGTCATATGCATTGCATAGCATACATATATTGGTTTGCGTGTACTACGTGGCATAACATTCAACACTCATACATTACTGGCACACATGCATTAGTTGCCTTATCGACCAGATCTCCTGGTGTAAATTGATAAGGAGTGCTGAGCCCGAGGGGCTGATTTGAGTGCGGACTTGCACTGCTTGAGATTGTATCCAGGTATTGGTATATTATTATGAAAGAAAGTAGCTAAAATTGAGATTTCTAAATAATCTACTCACATATGCTTGAAAAGAATAAAAAGATAGTTCTGTATTGTGTAGCATGAGGTAGTGCCTATCGTGGTTTTCTTTCCTTCAGCATTATTTACTTTTATTACTGCTGAGTTGGAAGTACTCACACCCGACTCCCTGCACCTTGTGTGCAGATCCAGGTACATCACAGTGGAGCTAATTCTATTGCGGCTCGGGAGTGCTTTTGGACAGTCGAGGTAGCTGCCAGCGTTCGCAGGACCTGATTCTCCAGTTTGTCTGTATTTTGTTCTGATCATCCCACACTTGTGCACAGTTATATTTACTATTTACACTTTGTATACTCTGTAGAGGCTCATGACTCTTGACCCTTCGGTCTATGGGAGTTGGCACGTGTTGGGACTTGGTTCCCTGTTTTTAATATATCTAACACTGTTATGCTTAAATTGGATAAATTAAGCTTGTGGCTCCGTGGTTATTGTTGATTGGTCGGGCTGTCCTAGCAGTGTGCTGGGCGCCATCACGACCGGATTTAGGGTCGTGACAAGTTGGTATCAGAGCCTAGGTTTACTTGGCCTCATGAGTCTTGAGCCGGTTGGTAGAGTATTGTGGATCGGTACGGGGACGCCTGTACTTATCCTCGGGAGGCTGCAAACCTTTAGGAAACACTTCACATTTCTTGGAATTCTTATCATGCGCACTTGATTCAGCTTGAGATATAATTTTTGAAATTCCTTCCATACGTCTGTGTACGCATCGAGCGCTCGGTAATATAATTGACTTATGGCTTGCAATTCCCCGATCGAGGGGCGAGATATAATCTCCATGAATTTATGTTGGGCCAGTTGGGAGGACTCGAGGCCAGATCCTTGTCCATGGCTTGAGCACCAAGGTATTAATTTTGCGAGTCGGTATTATGAAGTTCATACGATCGGTACTGATCGTTATTATGCAAATGGCAGTTTGATAATGGGAGAGTTGTAAGGTATTCAGTTCTTATTGTGATTTGATATGTAGCCCTAGCTATAGGCGTGGGAAATAATTATCATATCTCGTAATTGGAAGGTAAAGTGCCTTATGTGTAGTGGAACGAATTTAAACTCAGGAAGACTAAAGTGATTTTGATATGTGTTATGATTCGAGCAGGTACAGCGCAGGTTCAAGTATAAATTATGATAATATGATTCGTATAGTATTGAGATTTAATGTTGTTGAAATACATTGTAATATCTTGTTGAGTTGTGGATGTATTGTTAGAATGGTTTGGTGATTCTCTGGTAGGTGGATAGGCCAATTTACAAAGGAAACTCTGCCAAAATTTTTGGATAATTTGGGACTTAGAAAGATTTCTGTCACCTAAAGAGAGTGGGCTTATTGGTGGTGCATGTATATCTGCAAGAATTGTAGAAGAGCTAAGGTCTCTGATGATTCGAGTCTCTATCAAGGCTTGTAAATGACTTGAGTTTAATCTCATATTAACATTTCGGCATCACTTGAGTTATAATGATATGAGTGGTTGAAAGTGCTTTGATGAATGGCTTCGAGCTAAGTTGGGGAGGTTGCTATTGATTAACCGATTGCACTATTGTGTGCTATGTTGATTCTGTCTCTAAGTATGTTGGGAAATTCTGGTAAAGGTTATGGTGCTTCGTAGATCTGATGAAGTACTAGGGTGTTTTGAACTACTGTTGGTAAAGAATATTTACCGTATAGGAAAGAAAGATAGCTGCTTATATTTGTAAGTAATCATGTTTTGCGATGTCAGAGTTCTAACAAAACACGAGTGGTTCTACCCAATAGGACAGTTGAATTACAGCTGAATAAAGGTGAATGATGCCCGAGAATGGTTTTGCAGTGTTCAAGATTTTGCTTGTAACAGTCAGGTGCCTTAAGATTTGCGTATATGGCTAAAAATGGCGGTTTCGTTAGAGAGGATCAAGGCTTGTGTTATATCATGTGAATGATGGGATTCTAGGTATCCGTATTGGGAAATAATGATAACTTTTAAAAAGAAAAAATCACGGGAAGTTCATCAAAATAAAGGGTGGTAGAATGTGGTACTTTTGGGAAACATTGAAAGAGTATTCAGTGGCCTATGGTTCTTAGACCGTGTGGTCTTTTGTACGAGTCTCGTGTGGTAACATGAGTTGATGTATTATGGTACTACAGTAAAGATGGATATGAAATTAGAGATGAATCAGAAAGGAAACTGGGTAAATGGAACAACTGGTTAATAAACCAGAATGGTATAAAATGGAATACGATTGATTCCTGGTATGTGGTTGAAGTAATGAGTCTTGCAGACATTGCAGCAAATCTCTTGAGTGCTGGCAGTTGTCTAACTTGATATGGGTATAAGGACTCAGTCCTGGCAGTTAAACTTATGCAACGAATGGGAAGAAATAGTTTGTGATGTGTTTTACCATGATTTGAAAAATGAGTATACTCATGTCGGCATGTGAAGCGTGGAATGTGTAATGAGTTTTCTTCTATATGAGATCACGAAAGTCCTTGACTAGTGGAGTGCGCCAATGTTGAGGCGGAGGAAAGGGATATGAATTTCCATGTTGTCTTAGTGTAATATGGTATACACGATGGGTTATGGAAAGTTGATAATGGTATATTCTAGGTTTTGAGATCAGTTCATAATATATGGGAAGTCATTAAAATTATTTAGCAGCGCGGGCAGCTGCATGTGATTTAAAGAATCGATCTTTCTGGTGATTAAAGAAAATGGTACTGCTATTCTAGTAATTTGGCAGGGTAATATGATCCAAAAAGGACAAGGTAATGTAAACTGATGATATCCAGTGGTATGGTGGTATTCTCTTGTTGGATCGACTATAATAACTGAATCGTTGATGGCATAGTGAAATTTCTGAATGGCTGTCGTGGTATGAATAGACGCTTGATGTGCGTTATGTATATGTACAGTGGAGTACGGGATCACGCATTGTGATTCATGTGTTATATATGTGTTGGAGACTTGAAGCTCTTGTTAGTCCGCCTATGCAATGGTTGTATATCATGTGCATCGGCACCGTTTTGTGAATATCGAAAATTGGAAGCCTTAGTGGTTATCTCTCAACTTCATATGACGAATTCAGATTTTGATACTTGATTGCTGAATGGTTGTCATGGGTCGGGTTGTCTAGACTAATGTGATATGGACTATGATAGAATGGCACAAATTGCATAGCAGAGTGCATCGGAGTATGCTCCAGCGGGGTAGTTGTACCTCAGGACCAGCGGACAGCTGGTAGGTATTGCTTTGTCAGTTGGGCCTTCGTGGCGGATATTAGTGCAGAAGTATCTACCATTGTTTCAGTTCTAGTATTGAGAAACGTTGTCAGATGCATTTCATGTGGCCGAGCTTGAGGCTATATGTATATATATGTTTGTTATAATGAGAAAATTCGACTCGATATGCATTTCCTTTGCGAGATTTATGCGTTGATCGGGTGGCACGCCGCCACGGGTATGGCATTTGGATCGGGTGGCACGCCGCCACGGGTATGTCATTGGAGCGGGTTGCACGCCGCAACAGTGTAATGTGAAAATAGAGTTAGTTATATATTACCTGGTATACAATACTTCCTAGCTTCTGAGGAAGAGTCCGTATTGAATATCGCTTGGCGAATGGCACATCGTTTGTGTCCTTTCAAGATGTGATAGCATACATTAATTGTTTCACCGTGGGTGAGGTTGATTGCTTGGGTTCAAGACCTAGATCTGTGCGTGGCTAACCATTTTGAGCTTGGTAGCTTGAGGTGCTTCATGAGTAATAGTGTTTGGATAGAATCACGAATCGTGGCAAGGCCACGTGATGTTATGACCTCTCGAGGAGGATTCAGGTACTCTATTTCTATAATGCGAGACGCGATCTCAGTTCTATGTTATGATGGCACAGAGGAATTGAATTGCAGCTCTTTTGCTGGAGACAATTGTCATGATTTGAGCTGTCATGATTCGAGTGTGTTCAGACGTTTCTATTGGAGCCTATGTTGTGCTCGTCGTGGCTTAGGTCGGTGTTGAGGTGTCAAATCACCAGTGCGGTGTGTTATGATCGAAATAAGCGTTGGAGCCAATAGTGAGTGTGAGTATATGTGATTTCATCTGGTTAGAAAGGTAATACCGAGATTTGGGTCCGAAATCTGTTGTGGTATCAGTTAAAAGTGAAATGGATTCATGAATGGTTGACCCGAGAGATGGGTTCGATATATCGCGTGTTCGGTTGCCGTGGGCATGATATGAAGGTGTTGGAACAAGACTCTATCTAATGAAGAGGGTTTTTCAGTTGGTATTTGGTTATCATGGGAAATTGTGTGATTAGAGACAATTGTCTCGAGTGATTGGGTTGTTTGATACATCATATGATCTCACCCGGAGTGGTGAGTATGGGTTATTGCAGTGGATTCTAGTGTATCCTGAGTATAGGCATGGGATTAACAATTGGTATATGATTTCGAAAAGTGCAATGTGTTTATGGTTCAGATGGTTTGTTAGATTTCAGCTATATGGTGTTTTCGAACTTATGAGAGATAGGGTGACGTGTGATCGCCCGAATATATGCTTGGTAAGGTCATTCAGCTATTGGGTTGCTTCTAGTACAACTCTAAGTCCGCTCGAGAACGAGCATTTGTTTAAGTTGGGGAGAATGTAACGATCCGGCCCGTCGTTATGGGAATTTACCACCCCGTCATGTTGCAATTACATGTTTTATGCTTTTATATCAGTGTTAGAGCCTGTCGGGTGAGTTAGGAGTGAATTGAATTGAAAATGAAGCAAATAGCATGTTTGAAGGAAGTTTGAATATGGAAAGTCAACCTAGAGTTGACTATCGAGTTAGAGTGCTCGGAATCGGATTCTGCTGATTCGACTAGTTTCGAGGGATCATTTATGACTTAGGAGAGCAATCGGAATTGAATTTGGAGATCCGGTGTAGAAATAGGCTTGAATTGGCTAAGGTTGAATTTTGGCGAAATCCGAACGGTAGGTGAGATTTCGATCCGGGAGTCTGAATGGAATTCCGACAGTTTCAGTAGCTCCGTTAGGTGATTTTGGATGTGCCTGCAAAATTTCAGGTCATTCGGACGTCGTTTGGTCGGGTTTTTGATGGAATGTGTAATTTGGAAGTTTTGAAGAAATTTAGGCTTGAATCCGTGTGTAATTGGTGATTTTAATGTTTAGGATGGTGTTTTTATGATTGGAACGAGTTCGTATCGTTTTTTGGGGTATGTTGGTGGTTTTCGTTGGGGTCCCGGGGGCCTCGGGGTGAATTCGGACCATCATTCGACACTTGGAAGCAAGAAATGGTCTACTGTAAATTGCAGATCACTGGGCGAAATTTAAGCCTTCGCGTTCGCGAGGGCTATGCCGCGTTCGCGCAGGTTGGGGCAGGGTGACCATCGCGTTCGCGAGGGATGGTAACGCGTTCGCGTATAAGAGAGTTGGAACGCATTGCGTTCGCGTGGAGTCAGGCCGCGATCGCGAAGAAGGATTAGGCGAAGCCACGCGTTCGCGTGAGGGACTACGCGTTCGCGTAGAGGAAAAGTTCGGAGGCTGGGAAGTTGACCTTCGCGGACGCGTGAAAGAGTGTCGTGTTCGCGATGAAGAAGAGGGTTAAGGCATCGCGTTCGCGTGAGAGGCATCGCGAACGCGATGAAGGGATTGGCCAGGCAGTGAGTTTAATTGCAGAACAGAGGGCTTACGGGTTCATATACCCAAAACACCATTTTTGAGCCCTAGAGAGAAGAAATCACGGGAAATGGCTGGGAAATCATCGGGTATTCATCGGAGGTAAGTTTATTGACTCAAAAACATCATTTTATGGTAGAATTAACATCAATCTTCATGAATTTGGGTAGAAATTGTGAAGGATTGTGGCCTATATATTGAAAACGAAAATTTGGGTTTTGATAGGCCAATCGAACTCCGATTTTGGTAAATTTTATATGTATGGACTCGTGGCGAGATGAGGATTCTGGAAATATGAGTTTCGAAATTTTTCGAGATGTGGGCTCGGGGCTCGGGTTTTGCAAATTTCGTGATTTTTGATATTTTTCGAGTTCTTTCGATTGGGTTATGTTCCATTAGCCTATTTTGATATATTTGTGCTGATTTGTGCTAGTTTTGACATGCGTGGATGCCGGTTCGAGGAGCTAAGGCGTCGCGGACATGAGCTTTCGTCGGTTCGAGGTGGGTAATACTTGTAAATGATGTCCTGAGGGTTAGTAAACCCCGGACTTGCACGTCTTAGTGCTGTGTTGAGGTGACTTGCACGCCGGATAACGGGCGTGGGGTAGAGCACCAATGGGGATTGTGACTTGGTCCGTTCCGCGTAATAAATAATAGCACCTAATTGTTGAAGTGAATTGGACTAATTATCATGTTTGGGCTTCGTGCCAATTATTTGAGTCCTTCAGGGATTGGTATCACTGTTTTGATAACACTGTGCATATTTTATTCTAATTTAAGTTTTAAAATGGTATTTTTGCTATTAAGCATTTTTATAAGGTTATGAAAAAACTTGAACAAGGTCTTAATAACATTTTTATCTGTGAGCTAATATGATATTGTTGCCGTTGTGCTTTCTTGATTATTTGTTATACTGAGTGGGGCCAAGGGCCATATGTTAGGGCATGACATTTTATGTGAGCATATGCATACACATGCATGGATCGGACTTCACGCCGCAGTGGTATACGGATCGGGCTGCGCGCCGCAGCAGGTGTGATATTAATATTGTGCTTGGGCTGTAGGAGCCCCTCCGGAGTCTGAACCCCCACAGTGAGCACGGGTACCCAAATTGGATCGGGCTACACGCCGTAGCGGTCATATGCATTGCATGGCATACATACATTGGTTTACGTGTACTACGTGGCATAACATTCAGCACTCATACACACATTAGTTGCCTTATTAACCAGATCTCCTGCTGTAAATTGATAAGGAGTGCTGAGCCCGATGGGCTGATTTGAGTGCGGACTTGCACTGCTTGAGATTGTATCCAGGTATTGGTATATTATTATGAAAGAAAGTAGTTAAAATTAAGATTTCTAAACAATATACTCACATATGCTTGAAAGGAATAAAAGGATAGTCATGTATTGTGTAGCATGAGGTAGTGCCTATCGTGGTTTTCTTCCCTTCAGCATTATTTACTTTTATTACTGTTGAGTTGGAAGTACTCACACCTGACTCCCTGCACCTTGTGTGCAGATCTAGGTACATCACAGTGGAGCTGATTCTATTGCGGCTCGGGAGTGCTTTTGGACAGTCGAGGTAGCTGCCAGCGTTCGCAGGACCTGATTCTCCAGTTTGTCTGTATTTTTGTTCTGATCATCCCACACTTGTGCACAGTTATATTCACTATTTACACTTTGTATACTCTATAGAGGCTCATGACTCTTGACCCTTCGGTCTATGGGAGTTGGCACATGTTGGGACTTGGTTCCCTGTTTTTAATATATCTAACACTGTTATGCTTAAATTTGATAAAGTGAGCTTGTGGCTCCGTGGTTATTGTTGATTGGTCGGGCTGGCCTAGCAGTGTGCTGGGCGCCATCACGACCGAATTTGGGATCGTGACATTTTACCACCGCATACATCACACACATTCAACAAATAAGATTAAGTTGGTACACATAACTCGCTCTCAGGAACATGTGAAAATTTTGCCATGGGTGGTTTCCTTTACAATATGTATGGGGATCAATAGTAGAATTATCTACACCTAAATTCCCACAATTCCAAGATGCCATATTTCTCAAATCAAAAGATATTAAAATATAAAATAAAAAATATACAAAACATAAAATAAAATAAATGCTCAAACTTGAACTCTAGCAATATATACAACTACAACTACACCGTTAGTTCCCCGGCAACAACGCCAAAATTTGATCACGCCCAACTCTAGTCCTAAAAAGGATATGCGGTCGCTGCAAATATAATCCGGTCTAAAAGTTTGGAGTCGAATCCCACAGAGAATTAAGACTTAGTTGTATCTGTTTAATATCACCAAGAAGACAAGATTGAAAATAAATAAATAGCTGAAAACTAACTATGCTTGAATAGTAAACAATTGGAATAAAGGTCTAAGGTAATGGTTTCCACCGTTGCTGATTTCCTTGGTTGTATATTTCTTATAGCTGTGACTTAGTTGCCTCTATCAATCATGAACTCTCCACCTACCATAAATCTCTCTCAAGCAATTATAATAATTTAGTAGACGGACTCTCTCAAGCTACGCTAGCTAGATTCACATTACAGTTCACTTAGATTGCACTCGAGGTATCGTTATCTCTAATCCAACCTCTAAACCCTCGGTTATGACACTCGTCTATACTCCGGGAGTGATATTATTCAATCAATAACTAAATATATACTCTCTCTCTCAAACAGATACATAATAAATATGAACGGCTAATTGAGGATCCTTTTAATTAACAACAATCAAAATGTAGTTGAACAAATAGAGATAAACAACCAATTCAAAACAATATTAACATAACAACCAAATCATCCCCAACAGGTTTCACCAAAATCTTAGATAACAAATTAGCTATTCATAATAGTATGTAAAACTACAATATCAAAAGACATAACCAACAATGAAAAATAAGAAGAGGAGGGAAAAACTTGTTGAGTAATTCCCCACCTTGGTCTCAATGTGTTCTTGCCTCCTTAGGCCTAATTTGTGTCCAAACAATGTCCCCTCTCGTCTTTTGGCCGGGCTCCTTTGTTTATTATAGGGTTTAGGGCTTAAAATCCCATGTTTTGCACTTTGGTCCATGAAATTTTCGCTTCCTGCCGCGGTCCCACCGCGGTTATGCCTGAACCGCAGCCGAATAGGCCCTCTAAATCTTTGGTAATGTTCTTCCGCGATGTTTACCGTGGTCCTAACATAATCGGGGTTTCACCCAGTTTCGTCTAAAATATGGAAAAATGTAAAACATGAAAGTTGTAGCCCTTTGATTTAGATTTTCAACCATATATTGTTGAGCCCAAATGGAGTTCTGATAAAACAGTTATGTCTATTTTACTAGACAATGCGCAATATGGCTCCTCGAGTCTTCGTTCGTACTTAATTATCAAATTTGACCCCCGAACCTGATCCAGACTTAATTCCTTGAACTTTTACTCAAAGTTTAAAGCTCCAAATCACTTAAATTCATTCCATAACATCTATATAGCTTGGAATCACACCTACAAGGCATAAAAACATAATTAGTGCAAAACACTAGCGATTAAAGCGCAATCTTATCTAAAGTACAGTAAATTAGAGTGTATTAATAGACTAAAATATGCAATTAAAGCCTACCATGAAATACCTCACAAGATACGCCATACAAGTAGTGCCTCCAAATCTTTAGAGCATGAACTATAGCAGGCAACTCCAAATAATATATTGGGTAGTTCTTCTCATGGGGCTTCAACTGAAGAGAAGCATAAGTAATAACTCTACCTTCCTACATCAATACACATCCAATCCCAACTCTAGAAGCATCACAATATATAGTATAAGAACTTGAAGCTGATGGCAAAACCAAAACTATAGCTGTGGTCAAAGCTGTCTTGAGCTTCTGAAAGCTCTCTTTGCACTCGTCCGACCATACAAATGGAGCACCCTTTTGAGTCAACTTGGTCAAGGGCAATGCAATAGAGGAAAATCCCTGAAAAAATCGGCAATAATAACCTGCCAAACCAAGGAAAATACGTATCTCTATGGCCGAGGTTGGCCTAGGATAACTCTGCACCGCCTCTATCTTCTTCGAGTTGACCTGTATAACCTCACTGGACACCACGTGACCCAAGAAAGCCACTGAACTGAGCCATAACTCACACTTGGAGAACTTTTCATAAAGTTTCTCCTCCATCAATCTCTGCAATACAACTCGCAAATGCTATGCGTGATTCTCCTAGCTATGCGAGTACACCAGGATATAATCAATAAAAACAATAATGAACGCCAGATAAGGACGAAATACATTGTTCATCAAATGCATGAACGCTGCTGGGGTATTGGTCAGCCCAAAAGACATAACAAGAAACTCATAGTGCCCATATCTAGTCTATCTGAATCCCTGATCCTCAACTGGTGATAGCCCGAACGGATATCAATCTTGGAGAATACCCTCGCTCCCTGAAGCTGGTTAAAAAAATCATCAATGGGGGGCAGGGATACGTGTTTTTCATTGTTACTTTGATCAATTCTGTGTAGTCAATGCACATTCTCATGGTGCCATCCTTCTTCTTCACAAACAAAACTGGTGCACCCCACAATGATATACTAGGCGGAATAAACCCATTATGTAGGAGTTCCTGAAGTTGATCGTTTAATTCTTTCAACTCCGCTGGTGCCATACGATATGGCAAAATGAAAATGGGCTAAGTGTCCCGCACCAGGTCAATACCAAAATCAATATCCCTGTCCGGGGGAATGCCTAGTGGGTCTACATGAAATATATCGGGAAACCTCTCACAACTAGAACTGAATCAATGCTAGGAGTCTCGACTCCAACATCCCTCACAAGTGCCAAATATGAAAGGCAACCCTTCCCAAACATACACTAGGCCTTTAAGAATGAAATCACCCTGCTAGGAACATAATCAGTCACACCACACCACTCGATCTTCAGTACATCGGTATGGCCAAAGTGACTGTCTTAGCATGATGGTCTAGAATAGTATGCCACGGAGATAACCAATACATGCCCAAAATAACATCAAAATACACCATGCTCAATAGCAATAGATCAACTCAGGTCTCTAGGCCCCCAATAGTCACCAAATATGATCGATACACATGGTCTACAATAATAGTATCACCCACCAGGGTAGATACATAAATAGGTAAAGCAAGACACCCTCGAGATGTACCCAAGTGATGAGCAAAATATGAGGACATATAAGAATAGGTGGAACTAGGATCAAATAGGGCTAAGGCAACCCTGTGGCAGACTAAAATAATACCTGTAATGACAACATCTAAAGCAATAACATATGTCTTTCCCTGAAAAGCATAAAAATGAGCCCGACCATCGCCTGATCGACCTGTACCTCTAGGGCGACCCCTGGCTGCCTGACCCTCACCTCTAGCTGGTAGGGCAGGTGCTGAAGAAACTGGACCAGAAGACGGGGGCTGGCCCTTCTACTAAGATGAGCTAGCAACACGATGAGGACACTGCCTCCACATATTCCCAAACTCTCCACACTCATAACAACTCCCTTATGCTGGACAATGGGACTGAAGGGAACCCCTCACGTCGGAGTGACTAGCTGATGCAATTGGCCTAGATGAACCCTGACCAGATAGGGCACGAGATAAACTTTATGCTGGAAGAGCGCTGAGTGAAGGCTGACTCTGATGAGAACTATGATAAACACGACCTGAAGATGCCCCATGATACACGGGATGGGCTGACTAAGCGGGCTTGAAAGAACGATCCTTACCATGCTAAAACTGGATCCTCGAAGGAGCGCCACTGAAACTGCCAGAACCTCCAGGCCTCATGGCCTCCTTCTCCTCTCGATACTAACGGCGAAACCTCAATCTGTCGAGCTATATCAACCACCTCCTCGAATGAAGCACTAAATACTCTTTCTCTAGTCATAAGAACACGGAGATAGTAGTTAAGGCCATCAACAAATCTTATGATCTACTCATGATCCGACAGAACCATCCAGGCGGCATGACGAGCCAACTCAAAAAACCTCATCTCATACTGAGACACAATCATATCACCCTGCCATAGCCACTCAAACTGCCTGCACAGCTCCTCTCTGTGGGACTTCGGTACATACTTCTCCAAGAAGAGAGTGGAAAACTCTTGCCAAGTCAAAGGTGCTGCACTAGCCGGCCTACGCCTTTCATACGCCTCCCACAAAGTGAAGGCAGCCCAGTAAACTGAAAGGTGGTAAATGCCACACCACTAGACTCCAGAATCCCTATTGTACGGAGCATACATTGGCACCTGTCAAGAAAACTCTGGGTATCCTTGCTCTTAGCACCACCGAATGTCGGAGGCTGGAGTCTACCAAACCTCTCGAGGCGACGCTGCTCATCCTCAGGCATAGCTGGAGCCTTGAACTCCTACAATGGTGCAACTAGCTAAGCTGGAGGTGCCTTTGGAGTCGGTAATCCCTACACTACCTTCTCAGGTGTGCGAGTAGTGGGGCTTTGATTACCTCCCCCAACTTGCGAAGTAGCTGCTGTTGTGGAGGTTGAAAGTGCCTGAGACAAGCTAGTGCAAACTGTCAAAATCTGAGCCAAAGTCTCTTGAAGACCCGGAATCACAATAAGCACAATTGGTCCCTGAACTAGTGCTACTGGAGTCTGGATCTGAGTTTGGGCAACTAGAGGATCCACAGGTACTGCCCTGCCGCTGTGCCTCAACCACGACCACGACCGCATTCATGACCTCTGTTGGACATAGTGGGTTGTACTGGTGGTCGTTCGTCATATATGGTAGCTCGTTTCCTCACCATCTATGAGAGGATAGAATAAAGAGAAATCTAGTACTCGGATCAACAAGTTCGCATGACAAGAATATCAAGAATGTAAAATTTTCCTAAAGGTTCTGCAGTCTCTCGAGGATAATTACAGACCTCTCCGTACTGATACGCAAGACTCTACTAAACCTACTCATAACTCGTGAGACCTAGTAACCTAGGCTGTAATATAAACTTGTCATGAACCAATTCCCAAACCCATTATCGTGATGACGCCTCTCGTGAAGACAAGGCCAACCAGAACAATAGAAACACCTATTTTAAATCAATTAATTAACATTAACAATTCTAATACATGCTTAATATAGAATATAATGCGGAATAATGATACTAACAAGGGAAACTATCCCGACACAGCCCAAACCGGGGTCTTACAAGTCATGAGCTACTACAGAGTTTGCTATAAGTCTACAAAGTATGATATTTGATACAATAGCCTGAAAAGAGAAATATAAATGATAGAGGAAACGAGAGAGAAGGGGCTGCGGCATCAACAGCTACCTCGTAACTCCAACTCACTGCCTGGTCTAGAAGGAATCAGTGCTCAGGTGCGAACTCTGCTATGTCTTTATCTACACACATGGTGCAGAATCTAATGTGAGTACTCTGACCCAGAGAGTAATAATAATAACTAATAACCGAAGGCATGGAAATAGATAAAATGCACAATGTAACTCTATATCATGCAGTAAATCACTCAAACATTAAAAATAGTAAAGAGTCAAGGAAATCTCCTTTTAAAAACAGGTAAATCAGGTAAAACAACAAGCAAATAGTAAGTAGAAATCTGCCCATCGGGCCTAGTATCAATCGCTCTGAACAGTATCAGCCCCTCGGGCTTAGTATCAGTTACTCATCATAGCATCAGCCCCTCTGGCTCACTCTCAGATCATATGGGTACCCACGCTCACTGTGGCTATGCAGACTCCGGAGAGGTCCCTTACGGCCCAAGCGCTATATCAACATAAGGCCTGAAAGCATTCTCACATCACTCATATGGTCTAAAAGCCTTCTCACATCACTCACAAGGCCTGAAAGCCTCTCACATCACTCACAAGGCCTGAAAGCCTTCCTCACGTCACTCCAACCACCTCATGTCATATAAATGTATCACAGGACCTCGGCCTTACTTATTCTAGAAAATATCTTAAGCCCCTCGTCAATAAACTAGTAGTGCTCAGCCCAAACAATAGTGGAAATATCATTTAAGTCTCAAAATTCAATTAAAGTGGCTGAGTTTTAAAACAATATAATCAACATGACTGAGTTCAAGTAGTATATCAAATAGTAAGGAAAGAGTTATAAAAATCTACGAAGGACTCAAGTAGTCGCCATGAAGCTCAAAATATGGCAATAAGCCCAAATCATGTTGATAACAAACACATCTAAGTTAAATACACGGTAAAAATATCAATTGGGACATACCAAGTCGTAATCCCCAGATGTAAATAACCTCGCTCTCGTCAGAAAGCGCGTGTTTCACCTCAAAATAGCACTACGTTGTGCAAATCTAGGGTTTTAAACCCCCAGGATATCATTTACTATCATTACTCACCTCAAGTCGGCCAAAATCCTAGCTTGGTATGACCTTGCCTCTCGAATCGGCCTCCTCACGTGTTGAGTCTGATAAGAACCACAATGAATATATCACAATAGGCTAAGGGAACATAACCCAATCGAAAAGAATCGAAAAATATCAAAAAACACGAAATATGCAAAACCCGAGCCCCAGACCCACCTCTTGAATTTCAGAAAATTTTACATCAGTGGATTCCTTATCTCACCACGAGTCTATACATATCAAGAACTCCCAAATCCGAGATCAAATGACCCATTAAAACCCAATTTGAAATACCAAAACTCAAGCCCTAGTTCTTCCTCCTTTTTGATAAATTTTCATGAATTTCTAGGTTGATTTTACTATTAAGTCATGTATTTAGGTCATAGAACTCACCACCAATCAATCCCACTCGAAATCCCCTTCAATTCTTGTCCAAAAGCTCTCAAGGATGTTAAAAAATGGTGGAAAAATACCTTAGCTCGCGGAAAAAAATGAAACTTAAAATCCTTTCTGCCCAAACATTTTCGCTTATGCGATCAATAAACCGCTTATGCGATTTCTGCTTCTGCGGAATTCTTCCGCTTCTGCGATGCTTCACTATTTGCCAAGAACCACTTCTGCGGTCATAATCCACACATGCGGAAAATCATCCACTTCTGCGAAAATCTCCCAATAGATAATATCCGCACTTACGATCCCCTTTTCGTATCTGCAGAACCGCATCTGCGGCCCCTTTTCCGTAGATGCGGAAATACCAGAACCAACAAACTTCTGAAATGCTACAAGTCCAAAATTCATCCCGATGGCCATCGGAAATTTCCCCGCGGCCCCCGGGACCTCAACCAAAAGTGCCAACCCATCCTAAAACATCATTTGAACTTGATCCAATCATCGAAACACCACAAACAACACCAAAAGCATCAAATTACATCGAATTCAAGCCTAGGTTCTTTTAAAACTTTCGAAATACGTATTTGATCAAGAACCCAACCAAAACACCTCTGATTGACCTAAAATTTTGCATAGACATCCCAAATAAGCTAATGAAGCTACATCAACTCTCAGAATTTCATTCCGACCCTCGGACCAAAATCTCACCACTCAACCGAAATTCACCTAAATACTAACTTCGCCAATTCAAGCCTACTTCTACACCGGACCTCCAAAATCAATTCCGATCACGCTTCTAAGTCGCAAATCATCCCCCGAACCTAACCGAATCACCGGAAATCACATCTGAACCCTTTAACTCATAAGTCAATATCCGGTTGACGTTTTCCAAACTAAACCTTCCTTAAAGAGACTAAGTGTCTCATTTCCTACCAAAACCTCTCCGAACCAATTTGATCATATAAGATACGGATCATGAAGCATAAAGAAGCTGAAAATGGGGAAAATAAAGCGGTAATTTACGTGACGACGGATCCGATCATCATATGAATCAATATCACTGTAGATGAGAGCATTCTTTAACGTCACGATGTTACAAAAATGAAATATTCCCAAATAACCAAACGCCACATATCCATTTGATGCAATTTATACAATTTGCAGTTCTTTAATTTTGCCATAAAAAAATTACCCTCTGACTCGTGGTTAGACATTGAAGCGTTAACGTTCTGTATCCAACTCTTGTTCAATTATTCGACTTTGCCAGACAGCAAGGAAAGAACAAACACAAAATCTATTTATTTAAAAAAGAAGAGGGAAATTTGAGAAATACTTCTCGAAAAGAGGGATATACGCTACCTTGAATTAAGGAGGGATATACGCTGTATTAATTGTACTCTTAAAATACACTATGGTATAGAATAGATAATTTGGTATACTAAATGTAATTAAGTCAAACCTTAAACATTGAGGGTAATAAGATTTTCTATGTGGTACAGGAATGTAAAAATTCCTAAGAATGATACTTGCTGCCACACGATATTCTTTTTCAAATTTATTTTTGGAAAATTATCAATTGCCCACATAATTAAGAATTTTTTTAACTTACTTAAAATATCATTCACTTTTAACACACATTATATAACTTACTATAATATACTTGTACTATCATGATCTTGTAGTATCTTACAAAATAAATACATATACTATTATTTTATTAAAATATCCATGTAAAAATACATATTTTTTCTCAACTTCTAATTTTCCTGATCTCATATAAATAGTTTGAATTTTCATTCCCTTAATTCTTAAAATGGTAAAAAAAAAACCTTCTTTTCTTGAAAAAAATAAATTTTTATTTTTACAATAAAGAAAATCTCATAAATATTTTTCATATTATATGTATAATTTAAAGTATTTTCCGAAGTAGTAATATTAATAACTATAGAAAATTATACTTTTTAAATATTTTTCTGCAATAAATGTAACGCTCAAAATAAACATAATATCAAAAAATAGTAATAATGGTAACTATAAAAAATTATACTTATAAAGCTTTTACTAAAACACTTCACTTAAAAGAAAATACCACACTAATATAATATCTAATGGTATTAAGGTTGTTAAACTTATACGGGGTGTAACATCATGTCTCCTTAAGTAGTAGTTTGCGTAAAATATGGCTGCTTCATTTGGACTATATTATCCACTAAAAATGGATAACCAATGAGTTTAATTTTATATTTGTATAGTCTCAAATTGTGGGTTCCTCATATTCGTATACTAGTAATTCTCTCAAAAGTGTTCATACGCAAGAAGTCATGGATAATATTCATATATCCATTGATTAACTCATTTTCTATCCATACTAAATATGAATCGGGTAGAATAATTTAATAATTTTTGCATTACCTGTTTTCGAACAGTCTATATACGACCCGGTCGTTTGCCCCCTAATTAGAAAACGGCAATGTGGGCATCCTCGACAGCAAGTGCATGATTACAGACCCAAATTGTGGTGATCTTTACAAGTGCAACCCTGGATTAGGTTGTTCGTAGAACGGTTGTTTTCACTGTCCTCAATTCAACCTATGTGTTTTGTTTTTAGTCGAGAGGGGTAGGGGAAAAGTCTAATCGACAAAAGAATGCTTATTTCTTCCTAACATCTTGATATATAGTGTTGTTATCGACACAATTGATTCAGCTAAGGCCACCCAAATATTGGAATGTCTTTTTCCTTACTTATCCAAGACGGAGATCATTTTCAACTGTCATAAGAGGTTCAACTACTCCAACTCATACTCATTTGAATCATCATCAATAATCGTGGGCGGAGCTAACATATTGTTTGGATAGTTGTTACTCATTGTATCGTACTGTATTGTTATTTCAAAGTAATACTATTTATTTTAATTATTTTATTAAAATTAGTTGTAACGTATTATAAAATCCAATTTTTTGGATGTCACGATCCAAACCCCGCACCGGTCGTGATGACACCTCTCGTGAAGACAATGCCAGCCAACTAACCCAACCCGACTCTTTCAAAATAGTTAAACACAAATGAACGACAAGATACAACTTAATGATATTAATTAACAGATTTACAACCTAACACAGCCCTAATCGGGTGACACAAGTCACGAACATCTATAAGAATGAAATTTCCACTTTACCGTCTAGAAATACAACGAACAAAATAATGAATAACATAGAAAGACAGTGGTGCTGCGAATGCTGACAGTCACCTTGCTAAAACATCGACAACTCTGCGTCCATGTGGCTAATACCCGCTACCGGGTGAATAAATACCTGCAACTGCACGCGAGGTGAAGGGAGTAAAGTGAGTACTCCAACTCAGTGAGTAATAAATGTAAATAATAACTAAGCAGCAAGAAATTACGTAAAGCAGCTAATATGTTATATAGAAGCCGGGTACAATTTTATGAGAAAAACAGTAAAATTTGTGATATCTTTATAAATACCTTGGCTCAGTTCAAATCTCTTTTGCAAATGATCTTTTCAGTAATTACGAAATCGACTTCAAATAGTTAGTGCTGATAAGCACAGAAAAATCTACCAGTCGGGCACAATTACCACAGTATAACAAATAAAAGACAAGTAAATATGTAAGATGAGCACATCAAAGTTTGCCCCTCGAGCACTTCTCAAAACACTACCAGCCCCTCGAGCACAGTATCAATCGTTCAGAACACTGTCAGCCCCTCGGTCACAGTATCACATAAATCTGAACAATATCAACCCCTCGGGCTCAATATCAGTCACACAGTACAATATCAGCCCCTCGGGCACACTCTCAAATCACATGGGTACACGCACTCACTGTGGGTATGCACACCCCGGAGGGGCCCTACGGCCCAAACGCTATCATAATAAGGCCTGTAACCTGAACATATCAATATGAGGCCTGGAAGCCTTCTCACAATACACCCGAGGCCTAAAAGCCTTCTCACATATCGCTCGAGGCCCGAAAGCCTCCTCACATAGCACTCTAGGCCTAAAAGCCTCCTCATATATCACTCGAGGCCTGAAAGCCTCCTACTATAACACTCGAGACATGAAAGCCTCCTCATATATCGTTCGAGGCCTGAAAACCTCCTCACATAACACTCGCGGCCTGAAAGCCTCCTCACAATATACTCGAGGCCTGAACGCCTCCTCACATTACTCAATATATCCTCACATATGGCCCTCGGCCTCATCAGTCCAAAAATAAACATAAGCCCCTCGGGCATCAGTAAAACAAAAATGATCAGCTCAAACAATAGTTCAACATTAGTAAAAAACTCAAGGTTGAGAAAAAATATGGCTGAGTTCATGAAACAATGAAATTCAAATGGATTGAGTTCAAATAATATTTCAAATAGTGAGAAAAACAGTGATGAAAGCTCACAAGGAGTTCAAACAGTCGGCAATAAGCCCCAAGTATGGCAATAAGCTCAAGTCATATTGAAAAACAACAAGTCATAGTGGAATACGCGGTAAAATCAACAACCAGGATGGACTAAGTCACAATCCCCAATGGTGCTCTACCCCACGCTTTCTATCCGGCATGCAAGTTACCTCAATATAGCACTATGGGTACAAATCCGATGTTTCAAACCCTCTGGATATCATTTACAATCATTGCTCATCTCGAACCGGTGAAATCTCTAGCTTACGACGCCTTTGCCCCTCAAACCGGCTCCACACGCGTCGAATCTAATCAAAATCAGAGCAAATACATCACAAAATTCTAAGGGAACAATACCCAATCGAAAACAATCGAAAAATATCAAAAATCTTGAAATTAGCAAAACTCGAGCATTGGGACCACCTATTGAAAAATCAGGAAATTAACATCACTGGATTCCTTATCTCGCCATGAGTTCATACATACTAAGAACTCTCAAATCCGAGCTCAAATGACCCATCAAATCCTAATTTGAAATATAAAAAGCTCAAGCCCTAGTTCATCAAATTTAGGCTTAATTTCCATTAATTTCCAGACCAATTTCACAATATAATCGTGTTTTAAGGTAAAAAAATCTTACCTCCAATAGATTCTCCTAGAATCGTTCTTCAATTTCCTTCAGAAAGCTCTGAAAAATATCAACAATGGAGTAATTGAGCACCAAAATAACAACTGACATGTTTTAAAATATTGTGCCCAAGTATTTATTCTTCACGATCGCGGAAAATGCTTCGCGATCGTGGAGAACAATTTTTCCAGCCTAAAATTTACTATTCGCGATCGCGGTCAATGCTTCGCGATCGCGATGAACAGTTCCCAGCTCTTCCTAAGAGCCTCCAGTATAATGGTCATAACATTTTGCACACAACTCCAAATTATATATGGTTTGATGTTCTGAAAACTAGACACATAGCGCTATAATTTCATTTGTTGATCATTTCCTGACTCCTTCTACATTGCGAGATATAAACTTTCAAAGTCTTCTCTGTGTATTATAAACCTTCCCGGGCAGCCTATAGTTTAACCACCATAACGTTGTGTACACAACTTTATGTTCCAATTAATTTACATTTCTGATAACTAGACGCAAAGGAAAAGAATTTTCATATTTTGATCATCTCCAAATTCCTTATAGATTGTGAGATATATGCATCCGAAGTGGGATCAATGCAACAGAATATTTCTTATCTGTGACCACCAAAGGCTTCCCGCGATCGCGATTAATTGACACGTTTCTCACATTTTATTCACCGCGATCGCGACCTATTCCCTGCAATCGCATAGAACACTGCTGTAGCCAAAAACCAACAGTTATAAATGGCCTAAAATAGTCCAAAACCACCCCAAACCTCACCCGAGCCCCCCCGGAACCTCAACCAAACATGCCAACCAATCGTAAAATATCATTCAAACTTACTCCAATCATCACAACACCTCAAACAACATCCAATTACTCAAAACTCATCGAATTCAAGCCTAAGTTTCTCAAAACTTCCGAATTGCACTTTTGAAAAAAAACCCAACCAAACGGCGTACGAATGACCTAAAATTTTGCACGCACATCCCAAATAACATAACGGAGCTAGTGCAACTCTTGGAATTTCATTCCGACCCCTATATCAAAATCTCGCCTATTAATCGGGATTCGCCAAAATACTAACTTCGACAATTCAAGCTCAATTCTACACTGGACTGCCAAAACCACTTCCGATCACACTCCTAAGTCATAAATCATCCACCGAAGTTAACCAAATCATCGGAAATCATATCCGAGCCCTCTAACTCATAAGTCAACCTCTGGTTGTCTTTTCCAACTTAAGGCTTCTTAAAAAAGACTAAGTGTCTCATTTCTAATTAAAACCACTTCAAATCAACTCGATTACACAAGATATGAATAATGAAGCATAAGGAAGCTGGAAATGGGGAAATCAGAGAGGTAACTCATGAGACGACGGGTCTGGTCGTCACATCCTCCCAACTTAAACAAACGCTCGTCCTCGAGCGTACTCAGAGTTGTTGCCAACCAATTGCTGGATAACCTTACGTTGCATATACCCGGGGGTGATCCCATGCAACCCTATCTCATATAGGTCCAACAACATATTATAACTTAAATTTTGCAATATCATCTAGCCCATAAGCCATAACGCCACATTTCCATTTTTTGAAATCTTTCATATGATCACTATCCCAAATTTATACTATGAATAAGCTCGAACAAGTTGCAATAACCCATACCTGCAACCTCAGGTGAAATTACATGACATAACACATGACTTAATTGCTCGCAGTGATCACTCCCATTAACGATAGCTGTACACAAGGCCTGAATACCGGTAAAAAACCTCTTAACAATAAATTTTCTTTCCAATAATTTTACATATACTGCAACTGATAACTAAAATACGCAGTAAGCCATCACCATTTCTCGGATAAACTATTCATGGAACCACTTCTCCTTTGGCAAATACTACATCAAATTTTTGAGTCGAAGCTCGATATTATCCTTCCAACACACTAACATCAAATCTGTTGGTACTCATTAAAGATCCCAATGATCTCATCTAATCAACGCACTACTCTGGTGATATTACACATTAATACAGGACTAAGCCCCAACTTTCACAATACGCGCACCAATAAGCAACAATCTGAACATACTCAATTCATGAAAATGACTCAAAAATGAAAGAGTTGTACCTCAAGCTCTCTTGTACCACCACATCACAAGGCTGAGAACCCATCTCATGTCATAGAATAGAACACACGAATCTAAACCGTAAGGTTATATCTCCATATAGCTTCGCTGCAATGTGCGGTCCTATCTAAACAATGCTCCACACGAGACACCTCAAGTCACTATGCTTGAAATTAACAACCACGCAAAATTTGATGCTTGGAACCAAAGGGAATCTTTACACCTATTGTGAATTAAGTAACATAAACCACACAAACCTGATAGGACATAACCGATATGCCATTCATCGAGAAACCCCCAATTATTCTTTCTGCTCGACTTCCACTGTGAAACCCTGATAGAACTGCACTATATGTTCTTGTAAGCAACAAATTGTAACGTCTCACAACACAAGAAGGTAACTCATATATTGACCAACTACTAATAGTTCAAAACCACCTAATCAACACATCCTTCGCCAAAAACAACTCGAAGTCAATAAAATCATCTCGATGCCGGACACATACCCATATAGGTCTACCAATGGACCACACATCAACTCTAATTACAGAGAATAGATAAATAATCCTTCGAAGGTCCACACTTACTGGATCATAGCACATACTATTATCTGACTAACATACCCACATTTTCCCATCCACAATTGCAAATTAACATGTATATGAAAACTCCAGTCTCTATGTCCATAAAACAGACGAATTACCATATCTAATCCCAATTCCACTGCTCTCTTTATAACTCACCTCTAGTACCCAATCACACCATGAGAGAAACTCTAAAATTCTTCTATGCCACCAAGGAAAATTGAATATCAGTAGTCAATGAATCTTGACAGTACCGTACTACTACCAAGTGCCATTAACTTAATCACATTTCCCTTTTTTCTGAAACATTTAATATCGTCAAATCATTTCCAATTAGCAGTATCATTTCTTTCGTTATTTGAGGCTACCCACTGCCTAAGACTTTTATGAACTCCCTTCCAGAATTGAACTGAACCTTACACATGCTAATATCGATCCTCCACTATATATCACACATACCATACCATCCTAGTATAATATGTGGACTTCATCTCCCTTCCGAGCCACATACATCTACATACTCAACTAGTCAAGAACTTTCCATTAATCCCATCTAGAAGAAAATCACTATACATCCCATGATCCACATGACTATATAAAATATACATCTCCAAACCACAGTAGAGATTATCAGGGACTCTCCGAATTCCATTTGCACAAATCAGACCGGCCAGAACTGAAACCTTCTAACTCGACCAAGCTAGGCAACCATCAAAACCCAAGAGCATTGCTACAAAATACCTGTAAGAACTTATTGCCTCAAACACACAGAAAGAGTTAATCACATCCTTTATATACCGATCCGGTCGACAATCAAGCTACTCTATCTATCTAAATTTCCTTCTGATTTATCTTCAACTTGCAATTTACCCGACCCAACAAACAGAACCACCCATGCCTAATTGGAACTCCAACACCGCAGAATGAAATCCTCATTCCAATACTACCAAGCAACTTCTTGTACTATGCACCAGCCATTCTACTTATAATAACTCAAGATATCCCGTGATTCTCATACCTATAAAGTTTAATATAACCTTTGCAAACATTTTCCTTTACACGAGCTATTCTTCATCTTAATTTCCGCAAGTCATAGCTAATTCACTCTCACGCCTCAAACTTGAACCAACATAGCACCTAACCATGCAATTAGCTAATCAACAACAACCTCCCTAACTTGGCTCGAAGCCATATATCAGGACACACTCAATAACCTATAACACTTTTACGCTAATGATGCCACAATACCATAGTGAGATTAAACTCAAATCATTTATAAGTTTGTGAAAATACTGATCATCTAGTATTGTAATCCTCTACGAATCTTGCATTCATCTCTACATAAGTTGAGTCCACTCTCTTAAGCGACCAAATTTTCAAATTTCAACATGTACCCTTCAATTACACATGAGATCTTCTAACATACACATAGGGATCACACCACTTAAGAACACTCCGCGGGAGATAATCCACATGCTTCGCCTCAATTTAGCATTTCTACATACCTTCCACCGTCGTACACCTTACACAGTCATTTAATATTCCTGGGTCTGAACTCATATCGCCATATGTAATGCACTTCACTCCCCAACTAAGAGACACGAAAATATTCTCCACGCGCGTAACTCGGGGCTACACATCAAATCACCATAGGAATCGAACACCTAACGGTTCATCTATGTGATGACCCGGCCCATCATCACGTGAGTTACCGTCCCATTTTCCCCATTATATACTTGCTCATATTTCAATATATGTGTTTGGTAATTTTGAGTCAATTCAGATCGAGTTTGGTAAGAAAAGAGACAAATAGTCTCTTTGAAGAAGGAATTGTTGGAAAAAGTCAACCGGATGTTGACTTGTGAGTTAAAGGGCTCCGAATCGAATTCTGATGGTTTGGGTAGCTTTGCGGGATCATTTGTGGCTTAGGAGAGTGATCAGAATTTAATTTGGAAGTCTGGTGTAGAAATAGGCTTGAATTGGCTAAGTTGAAATTTTGGCAAAATCCGATTGATAGGTGAGATTTTGATCCGGGAGTCGGAATGTAATTCTGACAAGTGCAATAGCTTCGTTAGGTGATTTTGGATATGTCTGCAAATTTTCAAGTCATTCGGATGTCGTTTGGTCGGGTTTTTGATAGAATGTAGGTTTCGGAAGTTTTGGTTGAATCTTAGGCTTGAACCGACCTTAATTTGATGATTCTGATGTTTGAGGGTGTGTTTTTATGATTGGAACAAGTTTGTGTGATGATTTAAAGTGGATTCGTATTTTTGGTTGAGGTCCCGGGGGCCTTGGGATGTTTTCAGAGGGTCGATCGGGTGAATTTTTAAGTTTTGGAATTGCTGGTGTGATCTGCAGCAGCAGTTCCGCTTCTGCAGATGGGGAACCGCAGAAGTGATCAGGGTCTAGTTCGGGCAATTTTGCAGAAGCGGAATATTTTCCGCAGGGGCGAGCTCGCAGGAGCGAGCCCTTGTTCGCAGAAGCGGACGCCAGTGTTCGGGGAAATCTCGCAGAAGCGATAAGGTGACCGCTGAAGCGGTCTCGCAGGTGCGAGAAATTGGCCGCAGAAGCGATCCTCGCCATTTATTGAATTTTTGCAGAAGCGATGAATAAACCGCAGAAGCGGTATTGCTTAAGCGGGAAAGGATCCGCAGAAGCGGAAACGTCAGTGATTAAAGAAACAGAAGGGTTCGAATTTCAGAAGTTATATCTCATTTGGGGCTTTGATCTAAGAGGCGATTTAGGCGATTTTGAGGAGAAAATCAAGGGGATTCATCAGGTAAGCATTCATGGACTCAATTTATGTTATTATATTGTTAAATTACGGAGTTAACACCTGAAAATGGAGGATTCGAGGTGTATTAATGGAGGTTTTTGCTCTAAACCTGGGTTATTGAAAATTACTGATTTGAATGGGAAAACGGAGTCCGATTATTATAAACTTTATATGTATGGACTCGTGGAAAGATAAGGAATCTAAAAGGTGACTTTTTAAATTTTTCGAGAAGCGGGCCCGGGGGTCTGGTTTTTGCAACTTCATGATTTTAAATGTAATTCGAGATATTTCGATTGGGTTATGTTCATCTAGCCTATTTTGATGTATTCTTATTGATTTTGATCAGATTAGGCATCCGAGGAGGTTGATTTGCGAGGCAAGTGCAAGGCGAGCTAGAACTTTTGTTGATTCGAGGTGAGTCGTCGTAATAAATGATGTACTGAGGGTTTGAAACCCTGTATTTGCACTATACAGTGCTATGTTGAGATGAAACACGTGCCATGTGATGAGCGTGGTGGTATTGTGACTGGGGATTTGGACTTGGTCCCTCCTGACTGGTAGTTTACTGTGCATAATGACTGAGACTTGGCTTATATCTGTATATTTGGGCTAGTAGCCATATTTGGGGCCTTGTGCCGATCTGTAGAATATTAGGGAAGCATGTAGAGCAAAGTGACCCTTATATCATGTTGAACACACATTGTCAGCCGTATTCCTAGCTGTATAGCATGATCGGAACCAGTACTAGATGTGTACTCCAAGTGAGAATACCTGGGGTTGAATACCCTGTTCAAGCTGAGTGGCCCCGAGAGGCCGAGTCTATATTGACTGAGAGGGGTCGAGTACCCATTGTGAGTTATTGATATATAATACCGGATCTGGCTGCATACCACAGCAGTATATACATATACATATACTGGATCGGACTGCACGCCGCAGTGATATAATATATATATATATATACATATGGATCGGACTACACGCCGCAGTAATATATATATATGGATCGGACTGCACGCCAGAGTAACATAGCGCTTGGGCTGAAGGAGCCCCTCCGAAGTCTACTCACACCCCAGTGAGCGCACTATATATTATTGGATCGGGCTGCGCGCCGCAACAATATATCTATTATATTGGATCGGGTTGCACGCCGCAGATATATATATATATATATATATATATATATATATATATATATATATATATATATATATATATATATATATATATATATATATATATATATATATATATATATATATATATATATATATATATATATATATATATATATATATATATATATATATATATATATATATATATATATATATATATATATATATATATATATATATATATATATATATATATATATATATATATATATATATATATATATATTATGCCGCAGCATTATATATACATATATATATTGGATCGGGCTGCACGTTACAGCAGTATGAGTGAGGATCGGGCTGCACACAGCAGCAGGACTAGATCAGTGTGAGATAGTAGTGGACTGGAACAAGACTTATGATTATTCATATGTCTTACCTATACGGTTATTCTTAGAACTGTTTAGTGATAATACAGGTGTTCTTACTTTCAGTTATTATTTATTATTGCTACTCACTGAGTTGAAATATACTCACCCCACTCCCTGCACTTCATGTGCAGATACAGTTGTTCAGGAGAGCAGTTGAGCTATATGCAGCTGCTCTTTTACTTTTATCCGAGGAGACATCGCGGTAGCTGCCGGCATCTGCAGGACCCGATCTCTCTCATTTCTTCCATTTATGTCTTTTATTATTCTATCTAGACTTGGATTGTATAGGATGTTTTCCTTCTATTAGAGACTCATACTTGTGACACCGGATTCGTTGGGCTATATTCCATGTATTTTGTTTCCGCATTTGTGTTTCTATTATGAAAATAGTCTATTAAATTTAATTGATCAGTATTAATTAATAATTGGTTGGTTACCTGGAAAACCCGATCGAGCTTACCTAGCAACGCGTTGGGCACCATCATAATTGGGGTTTGGGTCGTGACAAGTTGGTATGAGATCCTAGGTTAACAAGTCTCGCGAGTCATGAGCTAGTTTAGTAGAGTCTCGCGGATCAGTACAAAGACGTCGGTACTTATCCTCGGGAGGCTGCAGAACTTTTAAGCTTCATATTCTTGAAATTCTTGTCGTGCGATTTTGTTGATCCGAAACTGAACTTTGATATTCTATTCTCTCGCAGATGGCGAGGACTTATTCTACAGGACAAGGCGGACGACCACCATTTCCACCTGCTAGAGGCCGTGGACGGAGTCGTGGTCATGATAGGGGTAGGGCAGCTGAGGCAGTGCCAGTTGACCCACCCGCTGTCCCCATTCCAGATCAGCCTCCAGTTACAGAGGTCCCAGCAGCACTTGTTCAGGCACCAGCTGTGCCTATTGTGATTCTGGGTCTACAGGAGACCCTAGCTCAGATATTGACGGTTTGCACTGGCCTAGCTCAGGCAATTGCATCCTCCACTGCAGCAGCTACATCCGGGACCGGGGGTGGTTATCAGACCCTTACAGCTTGCACTCCAGAGCAGGTAGTGCAGGGCCTTCGACACCTGAGGTTCCACCAGTCCAGCCAGTGGCCCCAGTCTAGCCAGATGTTCAGATTAAGGGGGACAGGGACCCAGTGATGCCCGACGACGAGCAACATCGTCTTGAGAGGTTCACTAGACTTTCTCCTCCTATTTTTTGTGGTACTCCGGGCGAGGACGCCCAAGGGTTTCTGGACAAGTGCCATCGGATGCTCCGTACAGCAAGGATTCTGGAGTCAAGCGGTGTATCCTTTACTACCTTCCAGTTTAAGGGAGCAGCCTTTGCTTGGTGGGAGGCTTATGAGCGTCGTAGGCCGGCAGGTGCGGCACCATTGACATGGCAGGAGTTCTCCACTATTTTCTTGAAGAAGTGGATACCTCGATCTTAGAGGGAAGAGTTGCGCATGCAGTTTGAGTGGCCTCTCCAGGGGGACATGACCGTGTTAGAGTACGAGGTTAGATTTACAGAGTTATCCAGATATGCCTCGTGGATGGTTCCTACTGATCGAGAGAGGATCAGGCGCTTTGTTGATGGGCTTATTTATCCTATCCGTATTTTGATAACCCGAGAGAGGGTCCTGAGTCATTCATTTGAGGACGATGTTGATATAGCTCGCGACATTGAGATAGGTCATCACAAAGAGCAAGAGAAGAGGAAGGCCAAGAGGCCTCGAGGATCAGCTGGTTCCAGTGGTACTCAGACTAGAGGCCAGAGTCAGCAGAGCCGAGGTCGCTCTTTCAGATCTTTACGGCCAGCCTGCTCAGAGTATCGTGGGTCATCTTCTGGCCGAGGTTATCAGGGTTCTCACCAGGGCCACCCATCTCCCAGCGCCCTACCAGCACAGAGCTCATCTCAGGCTCCATCTATTCAGGGTTTTTCCTAACCTAGTTCTTCTACTGGACACTCCGGTGCGAGGGGCCCCCATCAGTCCCAGCCCCCAACACTTGGGAGTTTCTTCGAGTGCGGAGAGTTGGGTCACATCCGGTGAGAGTGTCCCTCTCTTGTATCCAGACCATATCAGCAGAGGGGACAACCCTCATCTTCTGGTCCATCTACTTCAGAACCCGCCTCGCCAGCTAGGGGTAAGGGTCAAGTAGCCAGGGGTTACCCTCGAGGGGGAGGCCGATCAGGTGGTCAGGCTCGTTGTTATGCTCTTTCGGGCCATTCTGATGCAGTCGCTTATGATGCTGTTATTACAGGTATTATTTCAGTATGCCACAGAGATGCCTAAGTTTTATTCGATCCCGGTTCCACTTATTCTTATGTATCTACATATTTTGCCCCTCATTTGGGCACGACCCGAGGGTGTCTTGCGTTGCCCGTGCATGTATCTACCTTGATGGGTGATACCATTGTTGTGGACCATGTGTACTGGTCCTCTCTTGTCACTATTAGGGGTCTAGAGACCCGAGTCGACCTGTTTCAATTGAGCATGATCGATTTTGATGTTATCATGGGCATGGATTGGCTATCTCCGTGTCACGCTATTCTAGACCATCATGCCAAGATAGTCACATTGGCTATGCCGAGCATTCAGAGGATCGAGTGGCGAGGCATGACTGATTATGTATGCAGCAGGGTAATATCTTTCCTCAAGGCCCAACAGATGGTTGGGAAAGGATGTCTTTCCTATTTGGCATTTGTACGGGACGTCGGAGTTGAGACTCCCAGTATTGATTCTATTCCCGTTGTGCGGGATTTTCCTGATGTATTTCCTCAAACCTGCCGGGCATGCCGCCGGACATGGACATTGACATGGGATTGACTTGGTGCAGGCACTTAGCCTTTTTTGTTCCTCCTCATCATATGGAACCAACTGAGTTGAAAGAATTGAAGGAGCAGCTCCAGGAACTCCTAGATAAGGGGTTCATTCGGTCGAGTGTGTCACCGTGGGGTGCACCGGTCTTGTTTGTTAAGAAGAAAGATGGCTAAATGAGGATGTGTATTGACTATAGGCAGCTAAACAAAGCAACAGTGAAGAATAAGTATCCTCTGCCTCGCATTGATGATTTATTTGATTAGCTCTAGGGAGCTAGAGTATTCTCGAATATTGATCTTTGTTCAGGCTATCACCAACTGAAGATTAGAGATTCTGATATTATGAAGACAGCCTTCAAGACGAGGTATTCGCACTATGAGTTTCTTATGATGTCTTTTAAGCTGACCAATTCCCCAGCCGCGTTCATGCATTTGATGAATAGCGTGTTCAGGACATACTTGGACTCCTTCGTGATCGTGTTCATAGATGATATCCTAGTGTACTCCCGTAGCCAGGAGGAGCATGCTCAACATCTGAGAGTTGTATTACAGAGGTTGCGGGAGGAGAAGTTGTATGCCAAGTTCTCCAAGTGTGAGTTCTGGCTCATGTCCGTGGCATTCTTAGGGCACGTGGTGTCTAGTGATGGTATTGAGGTGGACGCGAAGAAGATAGAGGCAGTGCAGAGTTGGCCTAGACCGACCTCAACTACTGAGATTCGTAGTTTCCTGGGATTGGCACGGTATTATCATCGATTTTTTTAGGGATTCTCTTCTATTTCTTCACCCTTGACTAGATTGACTCAGAAGGGTGCTCCATTTGTGTGGTCTGAGGAGTGTGAGGAGAGCTTTCAAAAGCTCAAGACAACATTGACCACGACACCAGTCTTGATATTGCCATCAACTTTAGATTCTTATATTGTGTATTGTGCCTCGAGAGTTGGCATTGGATGTGTGTTGATGCAGGAGGGTAGAGTTATTGCTTATGCTTCTCTCCAGTTGAAGCCCCATGAGAAGAACTACCCTGTGCATGATTTGGAGCTAGCAGTTATAGTTCACGCTCTAAAGATTTGGAGACATTACCTATATGGTGTTTCTTGTGAGGTGTATATCGATCATCGTAGCCTTCAGCATTTTTTCAAACAGAAGGACCTTAATTTGAGACAGCGGAGGTGGCTGGAGTTGCTTAAGGATTATGACATCACTATATTTTACCATCCGGGGAAGGCCTATGTCGTGACCGATGCTTTGAGACAAAAGGCAATCAGTATGGGCAACTTAGCTTATATTCTAGTTGGGGAGAGGCCCTTTGCATATGATGTTCAGGCGTTGGCCAACCAGCTAGTGAGATTGGATATTTCCGAGCCGAGCCGAGTGTTGGCTTTGTGTTATTTCTCGGTCTTCTTTATATGATCACAGTAGAGAGCGTCAGTATGATGATCCACATTTGCTTGTCTTTAAGGATAGAGTTCTACACGATGATGCTAGAGATGTGACCATTGATAGTGATGGTGTTCTGAGGATGCAGGGCCGTATCTGTGTGCCCAATGTAGATGGCCTTCGAGAGTTGATATTAGAGAAGGCTCACAGCTCGCGGTACTCCATTCATCCGGGTGCCGCGAAGATATACCAGGACTTGAGGCAGCACTACTGGTGGAGGAAGATGAAGAAGGACATTGTTAGTCATGTGGCGAGATGCCTTAACTGCCAGCAGGTCAAATATGTGCATCAGAGATCGGGCGGTTTTCTTCTGCGTATGGTTATTCCTGAGTGGAAATGGGAGAAAATTACCATGGATTTTGTGAGTGGTCTCCCTCGGACTCTGAGGAAGTTTGATTCAGTGTGGGTGACTGTTGATCGGCTGACCAAATTCACACACTTCATTCCAGTATGTACTACTTACTCTTTGGAGCGGTTAGCATTGATCTTTATTCGAGAGATTGTTAGATTGCATGGTGTCACGACCCTAGTTCACCAATCGTGAACATGTCGTGATGGCACCCAGTCCCCACGACTAGGTAAGCCTAACAAGTTGCGGAATATACCAGTTTATGAACACTTAATAAGAATTAGCTGAAAATAAGATGAAAGGAATGTAATCCGTGCCGCTTGGCACATACACCAGTCAAATACGCTGTTTAAAACACTACCAAGACCCGGAATCCCACGGGTAACACAGACTAAAAGAGATCATACAATTGTACCTCTATGTAAAAGGAGTATCTAACAACGGAATGAAGGAAAAACATCTACTAGCACTAGAATAGAAGGAAGACCTCCGGATCCGCGGACGTAGCAGATCATACCTCGAGGTCTCCCAAAACGCTGCTGAATCACCTGGTATGAGCCTGCCCTGATGTACCTGGATCTGCACAACAAAAGTGTGCAGAAGAGTAGCATGAGTACACCACGGCGGTACTCGGTAAGTGCCAAGCCTAACCTCGATGGAGTAGTGACGAGGAAGGTCAGGGCCCTACTGAGAAACAATAATACAATGGTAATAACAATAATAAGCAGTTTAAATGAATAATAATTTCCGAAATAACAACAATAAGATGATTACTGCAATCGTCTACAATTTAAGCTAACAACAAACGACCAACTCAATAAAACAAGTCGAGGACCTGTGAGAATCGAACCCACAGTCCCATTGACAGTACCTCCGGGTCTCCGGGAATCGAACCCGCAGCCCATGTCTCAATAAATAATCAATAACTCAGGATCTCCGAGAATCGAACCCGCAGTCCCTACCAATAACTCAGGATCTCGGGAATCGAACCTGTAGTCCCTACCAATAACTCAGGATCTCGGGAATCGAACCCGTAGTCCCTACCAATAACTCAGGATCTCGGGAATCGAACCCGTAGTCCTTACCAATAACTCAGGATCTCGGGATCGAACCCGTAGTCCCTACCAATAACTCGGGATCTCGGGAATCGAACCCGTAGTCCCTACCAATAACTCAGGATCTCGGGAATCGAACTCGTAGTCCCTACCAATATCACTCCGGGTCTCTGGGAATCGAACCCACAGCCCTGGGTCTCCGGGAATCGAACCCGCAGTCCACAAGCACAGCAAATAAAGGAATCCATAGAGAGAATAATTATGCTTAACTATAACTTCACCAAAGAAAATAGTGCCAATAATTATCAAGAAGTTCAAATAAGGCAATTAGGCAACTAAACAGTTAAGTACTACCTAATCATGCTTTTCTAACCACTACCGGGTAAAATATCAATTTAACAGCTAAAGACAGGAATATCACTCATCGAACATTTTAAATAAAGTACGTATTCAACAACCAGCGCATGTACACGCCCGTCACCTCGCATACAAGGCATTTAAACTATCACATAATATCCTAGGGGTGAAAATTTCCCCACACGAGGTTAGACAAGCCACTTACCTCAATTCCGGTACAAAACCGCTAAGAAATAACCCTCTTGCCATGAATGTCGGCCTCCACAAGTGTAGAATCTGATAAAAATCAATAGAATCACATCAAAATAGGCCAATTGGGCATTACCCAATCAAAATAACTCAAAATACACCAAAACCCACAAGTTGCCAAAACCCGACTTCCGGTACGCTTATCGAAAAATCACGAAAATTATATATTCGGGTTCCTTATCTCAATACGAGTCCGAGCATATAAAGTTTATCAAATTCGGACTCCATTTGCCCGCTCAAAACCTTGATTTTCTAAAGTTCAAGCCTAGGGTTAAATCTTCCATGAATCACCCCAAATCTCTCCATTTTCATGATATATTTGCATAATATTATCAATACTAATTATAGTTTAAGTCCTTAGTTGCTTACCTGATGATCCCCTTTGAATTTCTCTTCAAAATCGCCCAAATCGCCTCTTAAGCCGAGACCCCAAATGTTGGAATGTTTCTAAAATTTTCTAACTTCTGATACAATTAACTCTCTGCGATTTCTGCTTCTGCGGACCATTTCCGCCTCTGCGGAACCGCTTCTGCGACCACGTGGTCGCTTCTGCGAACCCTAGGCCTGGCTGACCCATTCTACTTCTGCGAGCCTAGGGCCACTTTCGCGAGTCTGCTTCTGTGAATCATCCTCCGCTCCTGCGGAACATTCCGCTTCCGCGCCTCAGAGTCCGCTCCTGCGGACTCGCTTAAGCGGTCAGTATTCCGCTTCTGCGGAACTCGCCTTCGCAACCCCGGACCGCTTCTGTGATCCTCTTTCCGCATCAGCGATGCCGCCTCTGCGGACCAGGATCCGCTTCAGCGATCACTTCCGTTCCTGCGTTCACTCGCCCGCTCCTGCGGACTCGCTCCTGCGCTCCCTTTTCCGCAGGAGCGAAAACAACAGAACAGAACCCCAAACCTGCATTGTTTTCATGTTTTCTCCCGTTTAACCATCCGAAAACACCCCAAGGACCCCGGGACCTCATCCAAACACACTAACACATCCTAATACCTTATTCGAACTTGTTCCAATCCTCAAAACACCATACTAAACATCAAAATCTCCATTTACTCACGGATTCAAGCCTAAGTTTCTTCAAAACTTTCAAAACTAACATTCGATCCAAAACCCAACCAAACGACGTCCAAATGACCTGAAAATTTGCGGACACATCCGAAATCACATAACGAAGCTACAAAAATTGTCGGAATTCCATTCCGACCCCCGGATCAAAATCCCACCTATCGTTCGGATTCGCCAAAATTTCAACCTTCGGCATTTCAACCCTAATTGAGCTACGGACCTCCAAAATACATTCCGAATGCGCTCCTAACCCCGAAATCACCCAACGGAGCTAATGGAACCATCAGATTTCCGTTCCGAGATCATCTTAACACTGTTCCAGCTACGGACCATTTTCTAGCTTTAACACTCTCATTTAGGGACTAAGTGTCCCAAAATTCTCCAAATTTCAGAACTGACTCTCCCGGCAAAACCACAATAGCAGAAATGAACTTAGGGGAATAGTTAAATTGGGGATTGGGGCGTAATTTTCTAAAACGACCGGTCGGGTCGTTACACATGGGGTCCTAGTATCTATCATATTAGATAGGGGTACTCAGTTCACTTCTCAGTTCTGGAGGGCATTTCAGCGAGAGCTGGGTACACAGGTTGAGTTGAGCACAACATTTCATCCTTAGACAGACAGACAGTCTGAGCGCACTATTCAGATCTTGGAGGATATGTTGCGTGCTTGTGTGATCGATTTTAGAGGTTCGTGGGATACGTTTTTGCCACTTGCAGAGTTTGCATACAACAACAGTTATCAATCGAGTATTCAGATGGGCCCGTATGAGGCGTTGTATGGTAGATGGTGTAGATCTCCAGTGGGATGGTTTGAGCTTGGCGAGGCTAAATTGATAGGGTAGTTAGTTCGAGATGCTTTGGATAGAGTGAAGTTGATCCGGAGAGGCTTCGCACAGCACAGTCACGCCAGAAGAGTTATGCGGACCGTAGAGTTTGAGATTTATCTTTCATGGCTGGCGATAAAGTATTATTGTAGGTTTCACCCATGAAGGGTGTTATGCGGTTTGAGAAGAAAGGGAAACTGAGTCCCAGGTTCGTTGGTCCCTTTGAGATACTTAGGAGGATTGGGGAGGTGGCATATGAGTTGGCTTTTCCACCCAGCTTGTCCAAGGTTCATCCACTATTCCATGTGTCTATGCTCCAAAAGTATGTCGGGGATCCATCTCATGTGTTGGACTTCAATACGATTCAGCTTGATGATGATCTATCTTATGATGTGGAGCCGGTGGCTATTTTGGGTAGACAAGTTCGAAAGTTGAGGTCCAAGGACATTGCTTCAGCTAAGGTGCAGTGGAGAGGCCAGCCCGTAGAGGAGGCCACTTAGGAGATCGAGCAAGAGATGTGAAGCAGATATCCCCACTTATTTGAGTCTCTAGGTTTGTTTCTTGACCCGCTCGAGGACAAGCGTTTGCTTAAGTTGGGGAGAATGTGATGACCCTGCCCGTCACGTGAGTTACATCCCATTTTCCCTGTTATATGCTTGCTCATGTTTCAACATATGTGTTTGGTGAGTTTGAGTCAATTCGGATTGAGTTTGGTAGGAAAAGAGACAAATAGTCTATTTGAAGAAGGAATATTTGGGAAAAGTCAACCGGATGTTGTCTTGTGAGTTAAAGGGCTCGCAATTGAATTTTGATGTTTCAAGTAGCTTCGGGGGATAATTTGTGGCTTAGGAGAGTGATCGGAATTGAATTTGGAGGTCCGGTGTAGAAATAGGCTTGAATTGGCTAAGTTGGAATTTTGGCAAAATCCGATCGATAGGTGAGATTTTGATCCGGGAGTCGGAATGGAATTCCGACAATTGCCTAACTTCGTTAGGTGATTTTGGATATGTCTGCAATGTTTTAGGTCATTCAAGTGTCGTTTGGTCGGTTTTTTTATAGAATGTAGGTTTCGGAAGTTTTGGTTGAATCTTAGGCTTCAACCGGCCTTAATTTGTTGATTCGTGTGTTTGAAGTTGTGTTTTTATGATTGGAACAAGTTCGTGTGATGATTTACAGTGGATTCATATTTTTGGTTGAGGTCCCGGGAGACTCGGGATGTTTTCAGAGGGTCGATCGGGTGAATTTGTAAGTTTTTGAATTACTGGTGTATTCTGCAGCAGCAATTCTGCTTCTGCGGATGGGGAACCGCAGAAGCGGCCCCGTAGAAGCGACCAAGTGGTCACAGAAGCGATCAGGGGCTAGTCCGGGCAATTCCGCAGAAGCGGAAGCTTTCTCGCAAGGGCGGGCTCGCAGGAGCGAGCCCTTGTTCGCAGAAGCGGACGCCAGTGTTTGGGGAAATCTCGCAGAAGCGGTAAGGTGACCGCTAAATCGGTCTCGCAGGTGTGAGAAATTGGCCACAGAAGCGGTCCTCGCCATTAATTGAATTGTCACAGAAGCGACGAATAAACCGCAGAAGCGTATCGCTTAAGCGAAAAAGGATCCGCAGAAGCGGAAAACGTCAGTGATTAAAGAAACAGAAGGGTTCGAATTTCAGAAGTTATATCTCATTTGGGGCTTTGATCTAAGAGGCGATTTAGGCGATGTTGAGGAGAAAATCGAGGGGATTCATCAGGTAAGCATTCATGGACTTAATTTACGTTATTATATTGTTAAAATATGGAGTTAACATCTGAAAATGGAGGATTGGAGGTGTATTAATGGAGGATTTTGCTCTAAGCCTAGGTTATTGAAAATCACTGATTTGAATGGGCAAACGGAGTCCGAATTTGATAAACTTTATACGTATGGACTCGTGGCGTGATAAGGAATCTGAAAACGTGACTTTTTTATTTTTTTGAGAAGCGGTCTCGGGGTCGGGTTTTGGCAACTTTGTGATTTTCGATGTAATTCGAGTTATTTCGATTGGGTTATGTTCATCTAGCCTATTTTGATGTATTTTTATTGATTTTGATCAGATTTGGCATCTGAGGATGTTGATTTGAGAGGCAAGCGCAAGGCGAGCTTGGACTTTAGCCGATTCGAGGTGAGTGGTGGTAATAAATGATGTACTAAGGGTTTGAAACACCGTATTTGCACTATACAGTGCTATGCTAAGATGAAACACGCGTCATGTGACGAGTATGGTGGTATTGTGACTCCGACTGGTTTTACTGTGCATAATGACTGAGACTGGGCTTATATATGTATATTTGTGCTAGTAGCCATGTTTGGGGCTTTGTGTCGGTCTGTAGAATATTAGGAAAGCCTTTAGAGCTAAGTTACCCTTATATCATATTGAACACATACTCTTAGCCATATTCCTAGTTGTATAGCATTACAGGAACTAGAAATAGATGTGTACTCTAAGCGAGAATACCTGGGGTTGAATACCCTGTTCTGGCTGAGTGGGCCCGAGAGGCCGAGTCTACATTGACTGAGAGGAGTGGAGGACCCATTGTGAGGTATTGATATATATACCAGATTGGGCTACACGCCGCAGCAATATATACATATACATATATTGGATCGGACTGCACGCTGCAGTGATATAATATATATATATTTACATATGGATCGGACTGCATGCAGTAGTAATATATATTAATGGATCGGGCTGCACGCCGCAGCAGTATATCTATTATATAAGATCGGGCTGCACACCACATCACTATATATATATAAATATATCTATATATATATATATATATATATATATATATATATATATATATATATATATATATATATATGTGTGTGTGTGTGTGTGTGTGTGTGTGTGTGTGTACTCTAAGCGACAATACCTGGGGTTGAATGCCATGTTCTAGCTGAGTGGGCCCGAGAGGCCGAGTCTATATTGACTGAGAGGAGTGGAGGACCCATTGTGAGGTATTGATATATATACCGGATCGGGCTACACGCTGCAACAATATATACATATACATATATTGGATCGGACTGCACGCTGCAGTGATATAATATATATATTTACATATGGATCGGACTGCACGCAGCAGTAATATATATTATTGGATCGGGCTGCGTGCCGCAGCAGTATATCTATTATGTAAGATCGGGCTGCACACCACATCACTATATATATATATATATATATATATATATATATATATATATATATATATATATATATATATATATATATATATATTAGATCGGGCTGCCAGCACACCACTATATATATTGGATCGGGCTGCACGCCGCAGCATTATATATATACATATATATATTTGTTCGGGCTGCACGCCGCAGCAGTATGAGTGAGGATCGGGCTGCACGCCGCAGCAGGACTAGATCAGTGTTGGATCAGTGTGAGACAGTTGTGGACTGGAACCGGACTTATCATTATAGAGATGACTTACCTGTACGGTTATTCTTAGAACTGTTTAGTGATAATACAGGTGTTCTTACTTTCAATTATTATTTATTATTGCTACTCACTTAGTTGAAATATACTCACCCCACTCCCTGTACTTCATGTGCAGATACAATTGTTCAGGAGGGCAGTTAAGCTATACGTAGCTACTATTTTACTGTTATCCGAGAAGACATCCAGGTAGTTGCCGGTGTTCGCACGACCCGATCTCTCTCCTTTCTTCCATTTATATCTTTTATTATTCTATCTAGACTTGGATTGTATAGGATGTTTTCCTTCTGTTAGAGGCTCAGACTTGTGACACCGGATTCGTTGGGCTGTATTCCATGTATATTGTTTCCCCATTTGTGTTTCTATTATAAAAATAGGCTATTAACTTTAATGGATCAATATTAATTAATAATTGGTTGGTTACCTTGAAAACCTGGTCGGGCTTGCCTAGCAATGTGTTGGGCGCCATTACGACCGGGGTTTGGGTCGTGACAATCTATTATCTAGTAGACTTCTTCGTCAACACCAAGTCATATAGATACATATCACAGTACTAACATACTCATCACATGGATATCCAATCGCCTTTCTGGATAATAGGGACAATACCAAACATATAAGTTCAAATCACTTACTCACATAATCAACACCTTGGTGCTCAAGCTATAGGCAAAGATCCAGCCTCAAGTCATCCAGACTAGCCAAATATATGCTCAAAGGGATTACATCTCGCCCCTCGATCGGGGAATCACAAGCCATCAAGACACATCTGATATTGTGCGCTCATGCGCGTATACGGACACGTGGAAGGAATTTTAAGAGTTTCTTTTCAAGCTGAATTAAGGATGCACGATAAGAATTCCAAGAATATGAAGTTTTCCTATAGGTTCCGCAGCCTCTCGAGGATAAATACAGACGTCTCCGTGCCGACCTGCAAGACTCTACTAAACCTGCTCATGACTCGTAAGACCAAGTAACCTAGGCTGTGATACCAACTTGTCACGACCCAAACCCCACACCGGTCATGATGGCGCCTCTCGTGAAGACAAGGCCAGCCAACTAACCCAACTCGACTCTTTCAAAATAGTTAAACACAAATGAACGACAAGATACAACTTAATGATATTAATTAATATATTTACAACCCAACACAACCCTAATCAGGGTGTCACAAGTACGAGCATCTATAAGAATGAAATCTCCATTTTACAGTCTAGAAATACACTGAACAAGAATAATGAATAACATAGAAAGACAGTGGTGCTGCGAACGCTGGCAATCGCCTCGCTAAAACCTCTATAACTCTATCTCCATGCGGCCAATACCCGCTACCAGGTGAATAAATACCTATAACTGCACGCGAGGTGTAGAGAGTAAAGTGAGTACTCAAAATCAGTGAGTAATAAATGGAAAGAATAACTGAGCAACAAGAAATCACTTAAAGCATGCAACATGCTCTATAGAAACCAGGTACAATTTTCTGAGAAAAACAGTAAAAGCTGTGATATCTTTATAAATACCTTAGCTCAATTCAGATCTCTTTTTAAAATGGTCTTTTCAATAATTACAAAATCGATTTCAAAATAGTTAGTGCTGGTAAGCACAGAAAAACTCGCCCCTCAGGCATAATTGCACAGTATAACAAGTAAAAAGACAAGTAAATAAGCAATATGAGTACACAAAGTTTGCCCCTCGAGAACATCTCAAAATAGTACAAGCCCTTCAAGCAAAATATCAATCGCTCAGAATAGTATTATCCCCTCGGGCATAGTATCACATCAATCTGAACAATATCAACCCCTCGGGCTCAGTATCAGTCACTCAGTACAATATCAGCCCCTCGAGCTCACTCTCAAATCACATGGGTACCCACACTCACTGTGGGTGTGTAGACTCCAGAGGGGCTCCTATAGCCCAAGCGCAATCATAATAAGTCTTGAAAGCCTAACATATCAATATGAGGCCTAAAAGCGTTCTCACAATACACTCGAGACCTGAAAGCCTCCTCACATATCACTCGAGTCCTGAAACCCTCCTCACATAACACTCGAGGCCTGAAAGCCTTCTCACATAACACTAGAGGCTTGAAAGCCTCCTCACATATCGCTCGAGGTCTGAAAGCCTCCTCCCATAACACTCGAGGCCTGATAGCCTCATCATTATACACTTGAGGCCTGAAAGCCTCCTCACATCACTCAACATATCCTCATATATGGCCCTCGGCCTCAATCAGTCCAAAAATAATCAAAAATCCCTTCGGGTATCAGTAAACAAAAATGCTCAGCTCAAACAATAGTTCAACATAAGTTAAAAACTCAAGGTTGAGTAAAAATATGGGTGAGTTCATGAAACAGTGAAATTCAAATGCACTGAGTTCAAATAATATTTCAAATAGTGAGGATGATAGCTCACAATGAGTTCAAACAGTCGGCAATAAGACCAAGTCATAGGGAAAAACAACAAGTCATAGTGGAATACACGGTAACATCAACAACCGGGGCGGACCAAGTCAAAATTCCCAATGGTGCTCTACCCCACACTCTCTATCCAGCGTGCAAGTCATCTCAATATAGCTTTGTGGGTGCAAATCCGGGGTTTTAAACCCTCAGGATATAATTTACAATCATTACTCATAATGAACCGGTGAAATCTCTAGCCCGCGACGCATTTTTCCCTCAAACCGGACTCCACGCGTGTCGAATCTAACCAAAATCAGAGCGAATACATCACAATATGCTAAGGAAACAATACCCAATCAGAAACAATCGAAATTAGCAAAACTCAAGTCCCAGGTCCACTTCTCGAAAAATTAGGAAATTAACATCATCGGATTCCTTATCTCGCCACGAGTTCATTAAATACATTGTAACACGTACATCAAGGCAATATACATTCAATTTTTCTCTTTTATTAAACGTTCTTTCTTTTGTTCTTCAAGTGCTTCGTTGATGTTCGGGATCGAAGGAAGACATTTCATTAAGGCTGTTATCATGTACGGTTTCGCCTCCTACAATTGGTTTGATACTTTATCACGTCTTTTATTTGTCTAATCTAACGCAATTTATCATTTGTACTGAATTAATCCACATATTCTTAAAACCACATATAACTTTGATTGTTATCCACTTTTAAGGGTAAACACCCACTATGCACAAGGTTTAATACATGCTAATTGCTTAAACTAGCTAACAGGAAGGACCACCTTCACGAGTTTACCCATAAATGAAGTCTAGGTTTAATGATCTTTCTCAATGTGCTAGAAAATTTTCTGATGTTAAGAGAATTCAACAGTTCATATATAAACAAGAAGAATTATTTTACCCTGTTTAAAGAGCTTAATTTGCCGATACATGAAATTCAATAGGACTTTCTTTATTATATATAGTTCCTGCTCTTTAAGTGACTTTTTTGTATATTATAAACCTAAAAAGTGTCAAGAAAAAGAAGGTAAAGCTACTCTAAGGGGTAAAAAGAGAGCAAAAGAACGAGTTTAAATTTAGTTTGTTTTGCAAAGAAGTCTAATTTCAATAGTATTTCAATAGTATTACAGTAGAGGTGTTCATAAAAATTCAACAAATGAAACCAAATCGACAAAAAAATAATTTATACTTTTCTTGGTATGGGTTGGCTTTGATTTTAAATTTTAAATAATATAACCCAAAGATCGAATCAAATCGACTATAAAAGTAGCTATCTAAAATTTATTATTACACCTTTATAAGTATTTTTATATAAAATTTCTAAAATTTCATGGTACAAGTTAATCATTTTCACTTTTAGTCTAGTAATTTGTTATTATAATAATGTAGATCTTCGCCTTTACATTCTAATTTCATTGTTAGTTTTCTTATGCTAAATGCAAGAATTTATTTTATGTTAAAACTAACCTATTTTCAATGGAGTCCTATTTGACCAGAAAGTTAAGCTTTTTGTTAAACTAATTAATGATGAAATAGAGGGTAAATCTTATTCAAATATAATAAATTATGATCAAATATTGGAAGATATTGGCGAGATGAATAATGTTTGAGAGTATCAAATAGAAGATTTACACTCAATGATTACCAATAAATATTGTAGCATGAACATGCAATAAATGTATATGATGACAATAAATGTAATAAGATAAAATCTGTCACCTAATTATTATATGATTTGGATGGTTCTTCCACCTGACAACAACGTGAAAAGATGAGAATTGAAGATGGATAAGGAATTTTTGGATCTTAACAAAGATTAAACAACGTGTGCTTGAATAAGATAGTCAGTGAATAAGACAACATTTGTATATTCTTTCTAGTCAACCTTTTACAATGTGCTTATATCAAATAGTAAAGATCCCCTTATTTGTTCTCTCTCCCGTTCTATTTATAAAGGATATTCCCAAGAAACCCTAAAGAGTACAAAATAAGGAATATTCCTTGTGTCCATTTCTAAACCAATCCTGCCGTTATTTCTTTATTCCAGTTGCTTGTCCTTGGCAATAATCCTTCTGAGAACGACTCCCCGCCATTATGCCTTTGTCGACCCGGTCCTTGATGTTGTTTATTTTCTTTCATCAAGTCGCAAAATTTAGACTAATACAGATAATTCCTCCGCTTGATGAGGTCGTGTTCTTGCACAACCTTGAAAAGGGGATCCTATATGAATTTGTTTAGAAGAAATTTGATTATGTTGATTAAGTTACATCGGCCGAGGTTGAGAAAATAGTGCGACCAACGAGGTTGTGGTTGGTATGGATGATATGGGGTGACATCATGGCCACACGCGTCATCATTACGCCCCTACAGTGTGAGTGCTTATGTCGTATTTTGGCGTCATTAACAGTCTGCTTCTTTGATTCTGGCACCACCTAGCCATATAAATAGAAGGGGGGCCTTCATTTTTTAAAATTTTTATCATTTCTCATTTCGCATGAGCATTGCTCTTCTTTAATCTTCTTCTCCGATCTCCGCTTTCAATTTCTTACAACCTCTACAATCTAATCCCTGACTTCTTACCCAGTCAATATCTTCTTCGGATCTTTGTTGCATACATTTCGTTACGATAATATGTGCTCATAATGATTGTAGAGTCTCTCAGGGTTGTCACAATCCCATCATATTCACGACAAGATTTTTGATGCCACTCCATTATCACTGTCCCTTCCTCCCGACGGTAGGGAATTCATGGATGAAGAGAGGGAAAGCTTCCCTACCACGAAAAAGATAGTTTCCAAATATTCTTTCGTTAGGCATGACTTTCCGAAGGTGCCTGCTCTTGCTCCCGCTCAGAAGCTTTATGAGATGGGACCGCCTCACATGGCAGACCTCCGGTCCAAATATCGATTTCCTCCATATGTCGAAATTATTCTGGCCGGAAGTAATATTGTGGAGGTTTATCGACCTCGATATTGTGCCTTCTATGTTAGGGGTGGGTGTCGGTCAGTTATTATGAAAATACAATTCAGTTTATCGATTTGGTTTTGTAATATTAATAACCAAATCAAATCAAAGTATTTACGGTTCAGTGCCATTTTTCAAAGTTTCGTTCGGTTATTTCCGGTTTATTTTTTTTTATTTTAAACAGTTCAAGGAAATTATAAATGAAACTAGTGTAACTGACATTTAGTGCAATGGCTGGATATACTGTTGGACTAATGACATTTAGTTCATTGGTCCAAACTGTAAAGCTACTGCTTTTCTCAGTATTTGGAGGTTTTGGAGCTATTTTCCTTGTCACTGAGTTTCTATTCAAAGGAGTTGTTCGTGTGCAAGCTGTTGGACGGATTTGCCTTGTGTTTTCTTATGTGTATTTGTATCCCCACTATGTACAGTGGTAAGTATATACATGAAAAAAAAGAATATCAATATATTCTCTAAAGCTTTGTTCTCCAACTGCATTCTTTGTTTTACGTATGAAAATTATAATGTTCATTTTCTCATTTAATGCAGAGACAAGTTATTAAAACAAAGCGTGTGAAATACATGTCATTTATCCTCTCTGTTTTTCTCACTTCAATTCTTGGTACGTGGTTATTCGACGGTCTTCTATTAAAAGACTTCAATATTGTTGTAAGTTGTCATATCATTTCCTACTCTTGACTTTCTTGCATCTATACTGATAAAAGATTTCTCGATGATGCACTGATGAAACCAAGAATAGAGAACAATGAAACCAATGAAACCAAAAACAGAGAACAAGCAAAAGAATTAATACAACAGCACATTTAACCGAAATTTCAGTTTAACCGAAAATCGAAATACAAAAATCATAAACGGCACGGAAAAACCAAAAATTAATAATTTTAAAACCGTGCACCAACTGAATAATCGATTAAACCAAAAGCAAAATTTACAGTTTGGCCGATGTTTTTGGTTCGGTCGGTATTATGCCCACCCCCATTCTAGGTATATTTATTCTTGATTGGTTATATTGTTCCTCTCCTTCCTCTAGCGGAGGAATTTTTCAAATTACAATGTCTTCCCGACACAACTCTCCCTTATTTGTATAAAGTTTTCTTGATGCTAACGAAGTATGCAGAGTTGACTGGTTGTGAGGTCGCGTACGCCACCTGCTGCATTTATTTTCACCTAGTTTTTATAGAGGTACTTTGATACATGGACCAGAGGGTTAGTGGTAGGGATAGATCACAAAATGAATCGAAAGTTTTGGAATAAGTACTTCTTCATCAAGACCGAGCACTTGGTGGCGGACCCAACTAGTTTTTCCCAGCAATGGAACTATAATCATAAGTATCTTACTGTATGCTCGTTATTTTCTTCTGTTCTTTTAAGCCCGGCACACTAGCGGTTCCCTTGTATTTTAGTTAAGAGGCGTGCACCCTCTCCTATCTTTGATATTGAAGATTGGGTGGCTCGTGTGTTACCTTAAATCGTGAAAATTTGTGATTGGGCATCCTTTCACAAGCATTTTGGACCCAAAATCTCATTCAGTAAGCGTCACTTCTACTTCAGATTATTGTTGTTTACCATTGCTCTTTGATGCGACCTCTTTTTGGTGCTAGGTCGGCATGTTTTCAGGAAGAAGGCTTCAGTGCCTGCATTTTTTCAGGATATCACGTTGGTTGGAATGCAATTTGCGTTAGCTGAGTCTGCTCGAGGAAGTCGGACTCAAGTTCTGCCAATAAGGGAATCTGCCCTCAAACTGTTGTTGTGCGGGATGAGATCTCTTCCCAGCTCATCCAACATCTTGTAGATGAGCCATCTAGCGGGGATGAGTCACCATCGAGGAAAAGGTAGAGGGTAAAAACTTGAAAATCTATTGTCACCAACGTCGGACCGGAAAAATGCATCGCTTTGGGAACATAATCCGCTCTTACACCAGATGTAGAGATCATTTTTACAATGCGTGTTGTTATAGGGAGGAAGCCCTCTAGGATTGAGGGGGCTCGTGGTGGCAGAGAGCTTTCACGAGCCACAGGAAGTGGCGTTTCATCGGCGATCGAGGGAAGTACAGCAATCCCTGCGGGGGATGATGACTTTGGCTCGGACGTCGACCCTGAGGAGGTACGCGCCTTCTTGGAAAGGAATACTCGTGTGGAGATAAGGATGGAGGGTTCTAACTGGCAGATAATCATTCCCATGCACTACAACCTTTTGGCCCACTCAGAACTAGTGGTCCATCCTTTGCTCCCTTATGTGCGGCTTCTAAAAACATGGCGCTACAGGAGATGAACGATGCGGAGTTGGCATTGGATATATTAGGCATGGGTCTACGAGTAAGTGCTTTTTAATGTCAGGATTTGTTTCGCATATGTAATTTGCTCATACTAACTCATTTCTTTTACATGTCAGATTTTTATCATGGAGATCGAGCGTGACCGGCGGGTGGAGCGGAGGACGACCATTTTTAAAAAGATGACCTCCAAATACAATGAGTACCATACTAAGCACCCATTCCTAGCTGACTTCCTTAACCAGGATGGTGAATTTTAGTTGCTAGAATAGAAAGATAATGAGTTGATGAAGAAAGATAAAGAACGAAAGGAGAGGGACGATGAGCTTATGAGGGCCATCGGTAGGTGCATTGAGCTTGGGGGTAGCTTTAAAGGCCAAAGAGTACGAGCTCGAATTGAGAAAAAGGGTGATGACCGAGAAAGCTGACCTTCAAATGCAGGTGGCATCCTTAATAACTAAACTTGGGTAGAAGGAGGCGAAAGCTTTCAGTATGAGGGGTGAGCTGAGAGCCAAGGTCTAAGAATTGAGTCGTGCCGAGAAAGGCAGAATGGCAGCTATGGCTGAGGTAGTAACTCTAGAAGATGCCTCCGTGGTTGCAGGTCTGAGCGAGCTAATGAGGTGGATACATCGGCGCTAAAGGTGGTGAAGTTAGAAGAACAGATCCAAGGTTTGGAAGCAGAGTAGTGTGGGTTGAATGAGTAGGTCATTGTATTGAGGACATATGAAGCACGGTGGTAGTCACAACCGTCCACATCTCATACTTCTGTCGATCCTGGTGTGCTGCAAGAGTTGTATGAGATGTGGGTTCACGTTGAGGCTCAACTTGATGTACTTCTGTGATGACCCGGCCCGTCATCATGTGAGTTATCACCCTGTTTTCCCCGTTAAATGCTTGTTAATATTTCAATATGCATGTTTGATGAGTTTGAGTCAATTCGGAGTGAATTTGGTTGGAAATGAGACAAATAGTCTCTTAGAAGAAGGAATAGTTGGGAAAAGTCAACTGGATATTGACTTGTGAGTTAGAGAGCTCGGAATCGAATTTTGATGATTCGGTCAGCTCCAGGAGGTCATTTATGAGTTAAGAGAGCGATCGAAAGTGAATTTAGAGGTCCGGTGTGGTTTTAGGATTAAATTGGCTAAGGTTGAATTTTGGTGAAATCCGAACAGTAGGTGAGATTTTGATCCGGGAGTCGGATTAGAATTCCGACAGTTGCAGTAACTCTATTAGGTGATTTTGGATATGCCTGCAAATTTTCAGGTCATTCGGAAGTCGTTTGGTCAGGTTTTTGATCGAATGTTGGTTTCAGAAGTTTAGATGAAACTTAGGCTTGAATTCGCTTGGATCCGACAATTTCCTTGTTTAAGGGCGTGTTTTTGGAATTGGAATAAGTTTTTATTGTGTTTTGGAGTATGTTGGTGGTTTTCGTTGGGTTCCCGGGGGCCTTGGGATGAATTCGGGGGTCGAAACGAACCATTTTGAGCCAAAATGAACTGCTGAATTGCTGCAATAAAATTGCAGGTTATTTGTTCTCTGCGATCGCGTATATGGCCATGCGATCGCGTAGTGTATCGGAGGTAGCTGGGAGGTTTGTTCTTCACGATCGCGATATGAGGGATTCTTTCGCGTAAGGTGAAGGATTTATTCATCACGATCGCGGGGCCCTTCATGCGATCGTGTAACGCAGGACTCGAGAGCAGTGCGATCGCGGACAATATGTTGCGATCACGTAGGATGGTCAGGCTAAGCACTACGATCGCGTCTAGGTCCACGCGATCGTGTAGAAGGAAAACTAGTCGCCCAAAAATCTGTGCATCGTGATCGCATGCCAAGGGCTACGATCGCGTAGAGTATCGAGGGCTGGCAGTAAGTTTAAGTACAGAACATTTCATCCGCGGCCATTTACATAAAAACCTCTATTGTTGAGTCTTAGAGAGCAAAATTTGATGGGAAGTTGCAGGGATTTCACTGGGTTATCATCGAAGGTAAGTTTTATGGTCCAAATACTTGTTTTTATCTTAGAATCTCCTCTATTTCACTGAAATTGGATGAATTTATGGGAGAATTTTGCCCTAAGCCTGGGTTATGGTAAAACGTTGATTTGAATGGGCAAACGGAGTCCGAGTTTGGCAAACTTTATATGTATGAACTCGTGTTGAGATAAGAATTTCCAAAACGTAACTTTTGTAATTTTTCGAGAAGTGTACCAAACGTGGAATTTTGGAAACATCGTGGGTTTGGTGTAAATCGAGTTATTTCGATTGGATTATGTCTAATTAGCCTATATTGATATATTCTCATTGATTTTGAGCAGATTTGGCATCCAAGGGGATTGATTTGCGAGGCAAGCGCAAAGCAGACTAGGACTTCTACCGGTTCGAGGTGAGTGGTGGTAGTAAATAATGTACTGAGGGTTTGAAACCCCGTACTTGCATTTTACAGTGCTATGTTGAGATGAGACACGCGTCATGTGACGGGCGTGGCGGCATTGTGATTGGGGGATTGAACTTGGTCCTTCCTGACTGATATTTTATTGTGTATTATGACTGAGAATGAGCTTATAACTGTGTAGTTTGGCTGGTAGCCACGTTTGGGGCCTTGTGCCGATCTGTAGAGTATTAGGGAAACATGTAGAGCTAGGTGATCCTTATATCATGTGGAAACATACACTCAGCCGTAATTTTAGCTGCATAGCATATGATAACCCAGTACTAGATGTGTACCGTGAGAGAGACTACTTAGGGTGGGATTCCATGTTCGAGCTGAGTGGGCCCGAGAGGCCAAGTCTATACCGACTGAGATAGGGTTGAGGACCCACTATGAGATATTATATATATATTGGATCGGGATGCACGCCGCAACACTGTATGTAGCGGATCGGACTGCGCGCCGCAGTGGGATATATGTGGACTAGACTACACGCCGCAGTAATATACATGTGGGATGGACTGCACACCGCAGTATTATTGCGCTTGGGCTGTAGGAGCCCCTTCGGAGTCTGCACACATTCCCGGGCACTAGTATATATTATTGGATCGGGCTTCACGCCGCATAGATATATATATATATATATATATATATATATATATATATATATATATATATATATGTCTAATGTTGGAGCGGGCTGCATGCCGCATCGTTATATGTATTGGAGCGGGCTACACGCCGCAACATTAGACATATATATATATATATATATATATATTGGAGCGGGCTACGCGCCACCGCATTATAGACATATGTAAACATATATATATATATACACACATTGGATCGGCTGTATGCCGTAGTAGTATAAGTGAGGACTAGGTCAGTGTGGGACCACGGTGCGATAAATGTGGGCTGGAAATGGGGGTATTCACTGTAGAGATGACTAACCTGTGAGGCTACCCTTAGAACTGTTTAGTGATAGTACAGGAGTTCTTATTTTCAGTTATTGTTTATTATTATTACTCACCGAGTTGAAATATACTCACCCCACTCCCCTGCACTTTTTGTGCAGATTCACAGGTGCCCTAGAGCAGTTGAGTTGTTGTAGCTACTTACTCATATTTACTTTTTTGGAGACTACGAGGTAGCTACCGACGTCCGCAGGACCTGATCTCTACTTCTTATCATTTTGTTGCTTTCATTCTGCCTAGACTTGTATTGTGTAGGATATTTTGGTGTAGAGGCTCAGACTTGTGACACCACGATTTCGTTGAGAATGTATTTTGTATGATTCTACTTCCACGGTTATCGTTTTGATAGGAAAACATGCTATTAAATTTATTTAATCATCTGTAATTAATAATTGGCTGGTTTTAACGGATAGCATGGTCGGGCTTGCCTAGAAATGTGTTGGCACCATCACGACCGGGGTTTGGGTCGTGACAAGTTGGTATCAGAGCCTAGGTTAACAGGTCTCGCGAGTCATGATCCGGTTTATTAGAGTCTCGTGGATCGGTACGGGGACGGTTGTACTTATCCTAGGGAGGCTACAAACCTTTTAGGAAAGTTTCAATTCTTGAAATTCTTATCGTGCAATTTTGTTGATTCAAACTGAGTTTTGACATTCTATTTTCTCACAGATGGCGAGAACTCGAGCTTCCGAACGAGGAGGACAACCACCATTACCACCTACTAGAGGTCGTGGGCGCGACCGTGGTCGTGGCAGAGGTAGGGCAGCTGAGGCAGTGCCAGCTGACCCACAACCTCCATTGCGGAGGAGTGCCGGACATGGTCGGCATTCATCACCCGATACGGCCCGTTAGGTATTACGCCGACTTCTAATTTGAAAATTCTATTTTCAAATGTTTGTCACTTGACTCACTTTATTTTGGCAGTTCGTGTCACACCTCCTTTTTTCACCGCACATACAAATAACGTAAATGTGCCACTGAGAAGGGATATAATAATAATCAGGGAAGGAGTTTTTCCACTTAAAGGACAGTTGGAACATGATCAATTTATTTAATTTTTTAGAGTCGCCACTTGGGAAAATAATGGTGTACCAAGTCATCGGTTAATCCCGAATCCGAGGAAGTTGACTCTGTTATTACAGTCCACGAAACAAAGACTTGGATAAGGAACTCTGTTAACCCGGGAGAAGGTGTTAGGCATTCCGGGATTCCGTAGTTTTAGCACGGTCGCTCAATCATCGTTCTCGAATCTTATTTGACTTGTTATAGATTTTAACAATACGTATGTGTTTTTTTTTATTTTTAATATTATACAGAATTGCGACATTGCGAAAACGCACTTCGAGTCACACCACAACCAGTACGTCTGTGACCTTTAGTACATTTAGGTTTTGCCGGGATTTTGGATTTTGAGTCGCACAAAGTGCACACTCGTATTTAAGGAAGGTATATTAAATCGTGCCTACTAGAGTCTATCGGCTTTTAATTCTTTTGGGAGAGGCTATGAAGTTACTAGTAGCCTTCCCGATTCTATCGATTCATTATTTCATTACTAAGGGGCCCCCACTATTGGGTGTCATGTGAGGCTCATCCCAATTTAATTTTAAGGCTCAATCTTAAAGTTTAACTATATTTTCTATACATGTTCTTTCCTTACTTAATTCTTATTACTAACATTTATGAAAACGAGTCCAGGCCCATGTCATTTTGTTTGTTATTGGGCCTGGATTTTTGGAATGACTTAGTGCAATATAAAACACGTCTAGGTCTTAGTAACCCACATCCAGCCTGGGCTTTCAATCGATGGCCCAGCAGACATACGAGCACAGTCCCGTCTCACACTATTTATCAAGCCCAGACCCATTTGAGATAGCTAAAGCAGAAATGTAAACTTCACAATAAAACAAGCATACAAAACTAAGAATGAAATCAGAATGCTTTTATTTATCAGAAAAGGGAAACCAATGTACAAGATGATCAAAGTTAATTCCAGATTATAACTAACTCTTATATATGAGCACCAACTACTTTTATTCTTTTGTTTTCTACTAAGTGACTTATACTAGCATTGAAACTACTTAACCTATAAATTAAGAGAAAGGAGCTATTCAACTATGCGAGGTTTTATTTAATCCGTCCAAATACTTGTTAATGATAACCAAATCACCTATGACTAATTGATTAATGATATACACACGAGATCATATTACTGGATTTTCTATGATTTGTACCCATTTATTATCACATACCCAATTACAAATGACTTATCGCTTGTGTTAACTGTTCTTCATTTTTAGCTTATTTGTATCTATGTACAATTAAACAGATGTGATTAACTACTAATATTGATGCAAGCCACACTTATTTGATATCACGAATGCAGTCTTAATTGAGTTACTGCTTCATTTTTACTTGTTTCTCTTTTAACTTACACTAATCTAGCTATCGATTTCCAGATCCGGTTATCTACATGAGTTGTTTGAACTTACTATTATCAATTCATGTTAGAGTTATCCGACCTTGTTTTAAATTTTATACCTATTTAACTAAGTGATTTACTACTATGACCATACTACCACTACATTACTAGCTATTACACTGTTTTTTTTTGTTTCTTTTTTCTACCCATACACACTATGCTACATCAGAACTACAGATCTAAACTATATTAAGCTACTAATCTGAAGAATAAATCAAGATACAAGCAGCAATCGACTTCAACTTTCAAACTTCATTCCAATTAATCATTTCAATGGTACAACTTCATTTGAATCAAGGAAATGTACCTGGATCAGCAAGATAAAATCCGATGAGTTCTAAGGGGCTAAGAGATAAGCAACGGCAAGAGACTCAAACAGCAATGCAACAGTGAAGATGAATCCCAAACGAGCAGAACAACCACAACAACAATGCACATAATAGATCCAAGTAGAACTTCAAGCAGGAAAACCACAGAGACAAGCAGCTAAACCAGGTGTTCTTACTCGAAAGATGCAGGGAAAAACTACTTGCTATTTACTATATTTTTACTCTGATTTATCTATTGAAAAACCAACCCTTATTTCACTCTTTTTGGGGGTATTTATAGGTATAGGAATGGCAGATTTCGTGGGGGGAAAGAATGGAAGTAAATTCCACTTCTCCCCCTTTAAAAATCACTAAATCTACACTTAGACCCTATTTTCTATTGAAAGATCCCTTCCAGCATGTGTTGGAAGGTTCTTTTTGATTCTTTTCGTAAGATTTTACCAAAGTATCCTTATTGGTTAGGGATTTTTACTGATTTCCTTTTTTAGGGAGACCATTATACCCTTTAATCTCTGCAAAATTGCAGAAATCAGGGGTACAAATGACTCCCATGTCCATATGTGTTCTATGTAATTCACTATTTTACCAATTTGGGTTCCTTTTATGTCCTTAAGGACATTGCTGATTTACCCGACATACCTAGGTCAGGTTTCAGCATTTATGGACTTATTTAACTAGTGGCCAGTCCTTGCATTGGTATTTAAGGACTGGCCAGTTCTATCTTAAAGAGCTATTTCATTTTTAACCCTTTTTGTTTCATTTTCTGTTAATTAAAGACAATTTATTTCAATTAAAGTTAATTGCAGGACTAGCCTGCTTTATTGCTATTCTTAGCTTGTTTAAAATATAGCCAGTCTCAAGTTGAGACTTGGCTTGGGCAATTGAAGCCCATTTGCTGAACACAGGCTGGGCCAAAGCCTTTGCAGACTTAGCCACCTATGATTCAGGGCTCCAATGAGCCTTGGTAAGACTGAACTTGCAGACAGTTACACAACTAGCCACTTCAGGGTGGGCCAGTGTGCTGGACCTTGTAGAGTTGTTCAATTTGCAAAATTGGCCACTCTTTGGTCGCTTATTTATCTTATAACCTATTGTTATTTGATTTTTAGTTTTAACCTATTTCAAAACTGGCCATTTTATGAAACTTAGCAATAACAGCTATAACCAATTCCCCTAAGGTTAATGGGTATTAATCACTGCTCATACTAATAATAAACTATTGCAAACTCAGTCATTTCAATATACAATTGCACACAAAGCCACATGAGACGAAACATTGTGCAATAATCAATTAAAACTCAGAAAGGAGATTTGATAGTGTTGAATCTTAATCAATCAATTAACATAACCCAATTTCATATAGCAAAGTGTCAATTAATATCAGTCAGACTTAGTTACAACCAATTTATGTCAGATGATACATTGAAAAACCCCAAAACCTTTAAAGTTCATGGGCATAGACACACATAGAAGCCAAATTCTCACAAACGGTCAACAAGAAATGAAACATGACTTAATCAGACATAAGAATCAAAGGATCTATAAGAATGATATCAATTAGACCCACTAGATCAACCCAATTTTAATACAGAATATGACAGACCAGATAGAGGTGAAGAACAGAAGAACATGGAGAAATAATGAAGCAAAATCCTAAATCTATCATGTCAAATGACAGAAGAGGAAAAATAGTCACTAAAATGCAGGTGAAAGAACATAAAGGATGTTATTAGAGTAAAAATCCTTGAGTGGACATGAGAATAATCAAATTGCTAAACCTAGAATTAAACTAAATCATGTAGAGAAGAGAAAACAGTAAAAACATGGAGAGCTAATGAGGATGAACAAGATGATAAGAAAACCCTAGTACTAAATAGATCTTTCAAGATGGAGAATCAAAAAACAACCAGAACAGGAGAATAACACAGAAGACAGCATAAACATAAATATAAAAGGAAACAAGTAAAGCAAATAGAGAGGGATGAGACTTAGCTTGCAGGGCCGGTCCCTTGAGCTTCCCTTTTCACTCTCTTTCACTATCTTTCAGACTTCTTTTCAGACTCTTTTTCTTTATTTCTTTTCTTTATTTCTTTTTCTGGTTTTCTTGTTAGACTTCAAGGTGAAGTCTTTTGGGGTTTTTGTTTGGAGGGGGGGTGTTTAGAGGGGGGTAAAGGTGATATCTTGACAAGGGTTTAGTTTTGAGTCGCCGGAGTTAGGGTTCCGGCGGCTTTTTTTTGGATATTCGACGGGATCGGGGTATATTCAAGAGAGGCCAGTGGGGTAGGGTGAGAGATCAGGTCGAGGGGAGTCTATGGTGTTAATTTGGGAAGCGGTCTCATAGTTTGTGGTCACCGGAGGTAGATTCCCGTGACCGGACAATCAAGAATAGGGGTGGTTTTTAGGGTTTTTTGGAGTTCTGGAGGGGGGAGGGGGTTTGAGGTGAAAAACATGAAGAAGGAAAGAGGGGAGGTAAAGGGGTGGCTGGAGACCACCGTGGGAGATGGTGGCCTCTATGCCTGGCAAGGGTTTCAGAGTGAGGTGAAGAAGAAGATGAAGGGTGAGAGAAGAGAGAACCTAGGCGGCTAGGGTTTGGGTGTTTGAAAAATGGTAGGTCTTCACAGACCAAAGCCTTTTATAGTTGAGGAGGTTGAGGTGATCTTGGCCGTTGATTTGATGAAGATCAATGGTCATTACTTGCGTTACATAAACGGTGTCGTCTCAATGCCAATGAGACCAATGGTCTCAACCGTTAGATTGGCTTGGACGGACGGCTGAGATTTGGTCTCACACTTTAACTAATTGAATTAAATCCGGATTGATTCACAGCCGTTGGATTTGGTGCAGTGAACAGCTGAGATCAATGTTAATTATTGAATTGGACCTGTTTCCTTTAGGCCTAAGGACTGGGCTACCCAATTGGGTCGTTTTTTGGCCCAGTCTCATTATACTATATATTTTTTGTATTTTTTGTTATTTTAATTATTTTTAAGTATTTTCTTATTGCAATTTATTTCCTATTTTTATGTTCTTTTCCAATTACTCAAATTCTTTTAATTTCCTATTTTTCCCAATTTTTCTGATATATTTTGCTATTTTCTACTATATTCCGCTAATTAAACTATTTTTTGTTAATTTTCTTTTAACTACTTAATCCAAAATACATTTATTTCTTCTATTTTTTTTATTTTCTAATTTCTAATTACTCAAATACACAAAAATGTATCTAATTTCAAACAAGACATGCGATTACACTCAAAAATATTATTTTATTTTACTTTGGGAATTTAATTACTAGTGCAAAAATCATGTGCTCACAGCTGCACCTCTTTGCTCGGGAACACGAAGAGTTTCAGTGCAAAGACAAGTGAGCAGTAATGAGAGGTTTTTGCACATTGGCATATTTCGTGAAAGCATTTTGAAAACCTTTTGACTGCACCATGCTTTAGAGGTTGCATACATATCCTGGGCTAAACAGGAATCAGGTCAGTGTAGTTTGAGAAGGTCTGGCAGTTAAAAACTACATGACTCACTGTTGCATTGACACTATTGAGACTTGCTGACTTACTCATTATTACACAGGGGGATAAAAATGTAAAATGAAGAAGCTATTCTAAACTATGATTCTACAAATTACAATAGTTCCTATCTAGATTCTCCTTTACTCTTCCTTGTCTCTTTTTTCTTTGATTTTCTGTGATGATGACTCTCTCTTTTTGTTGATTTTCTTTTCTTGGTACCCCATTTTTTTTATTTTCGATGATACTTCTTGTCTTCAAACTGAGACTTGCTTAAAACAAAACAAAACAACAAACTTTTTCTTCTGCCCCAGTACGGGCTTTTCATGTCACAGTGTTACTCATGTTAGCTAACACAAACCAAAGTTGAAAAAATTAAAATTGCGGAAAAGTATTCCCTTGTTATCCAGGTGGGCGCCTGATGCATGAAATTAAAATTGCAGAAATGTATTCCCTTGTTATCCAGGTGGGCGCCTGATGCATGACATTAAAATTGCAGAAATGTATTCCCTTGTTATCCAGGCAGGCGCCTGATGCATGACATTAAAAATTGCAGAAAAGTATTCCCTTGTTATCCAGGTGGGCTCCTGATGCATGACATTAAAAATTGCAGAAAAGTATTCCCTTGTTATCCAGGTGGGCACCTGATGCATGACATTAAAATTGCGGAAAAGTATTCCCTTGTTATCCAGGTGGGCGCCTGATGCATGACATTAAAATTACGGAAAGTATTCCTTTGTTATCCAGGTGGGCGCCTGATGCGTGAAATTAAAATTGCAGAAAAATATTACCTTGTTATCCAGGTGGGCGCCTGATGCATGAAATTAAAAATTTGCAGAAAAGTATTCACTTGTTATCCAGGTGGGCGCCTGATGCGTGAAATTAAAATTGCAAAAAAATATTCCCTTGTTATCCAGGTGGGTGCCTGATGCATGAAATTAAAATTGCAGAAATGCATTCCCTTATTATCCAGGTGGGCGCCTGATGCGTGAAATTAGAAATTGCAGAAATGTATTCCCTTGTTATCTAGGTGGCGCCTGATGCATGAAATTAAAAATTGCACAAAAGTATTCCCTCAGTTTGATAACTGGGGAATGGATTTTAAAAATGATACCTTCCTATTGTTTTTTGTATTTTCTTTGACTTTCAACCATGAATTCCTTCACTTATTGCCAATCTTTCTTTTTGGTGTTTTCTATCTTTCCACATTGGTCACATTCACTTTAAAGTGATTAGTGACGATTTGTTCTTGTCTAAATCACAAAGACAAAATCTTATTAGATATAAGCTACTGGCAACTGGCATCTACCGTCCCTGCCTCTTATTGCTTTCCTCTTTTTGATTTTTCTCCCACTGTGTGATCTTTTAGCTGACTATCTCTTGCAAACTCTTTTTGTATTTTTCTTGCTTTTTTGCTTTTTGATTTCTTTTCTTTTGGCTCTGTGTGCCAAACTTCTCTATTTTTTTCCAAATTTTCCTTTCCTTTCTTTTCTGATCCAGTGTTATTTCAGCTCTTATCATCGGAGCTGGTAGTTAGCTTTTTAAAAGACAAACCATGAAATGCAAAAAAATGAAAAAGGGTAAGGGTGTTTTGGAGAAGTGGTAGAACTTATCTGGGTATGTTGGCTGATTCCGTTGACCATGCCATGTATTTAAACTCTGACCCAATTCTTTCAACCACATTATTCTGACTCCAAATTGTTCTCGACCCAAACCGATCCTATTTTTGTTGCCCTTTGTTTTTTCCATAATAATCCTTACGATCGGCCTATGGTGCCTCGAAAGGTTTTCACCAATAGGACTCTCTAATTTATTCTCTCTCTACCTCACAATCGCCTCACGGTGCCGGTTAAGGTTTTCACCAATGAGACTCTCTCATTTTTTTTCATTTTCCATTTTTCCTTTTGTCTTTTGTTTTTCTGTACCACTGATGTTGTCCAATGTTTCGTTCCTCCTTTATTTCATTGCATTTGTTATTCTCTTGAAATCGATCATAAGGTCTTTCTTTGGACTGTAATGTGGCTTTTGGATGGGTTAAGAAAGAAAGGTAAAAGGCTCAAAATTTACGAGGGTCTAATAATATTTACAACTCTCGGAATTATAAAATATAACTTCTGCCCCAGTTTCAACATATGGGGGATTTTTGGATTTTTTCTTTATTGTGACTGAACCTCTGTGAGGCTGCCTACGTACCCCTTCGGGATCAAGTCAAATGTAGCTCATTACTGCGCCATCAATTAATGAATTTTTTTTGACTTTTTCCCGTTTTCTTTGTCTTTTTCTTTTCTTTTTTCATCATTTTTTTCTTTTTCTTTTTCATTCATTTTATTTTCATTTCTCATTCATCACTTTTTTCATTTTCTGTATTGTGCCATAAGAAATTCCGAGAAAGGGGTATGAAAGAATATATCAAACATGGCTCAAAGGGGATGTCAATGGATAAAGTGTTTGGATAGAGAATAAAATGCCTTCATTATTTCAATTCCAAAATCACAACAAAATACAACCATACAATTGAAAAGGAATCATACATAGTATCTTTTGACCGCATCTGAATTGATAGCAGCCTCTACGCACTTCCCTTCAATGTCTGTCAAATATAATGCCCCATTGGACAACACCCGTGATACCATAAATAGTCCCTGCCATTTTGGCACAAATTTGCCCTTTACTTTGGCCCAATGCGGTAAGATACGCCTCAATACGAGTTGTCCAACTTCAAACTTCCGAGGACGCACCTTCTTATTAGATGCTCTGGCCATTCTTTTTTGATACAATTGCCCGTGGCAAACTACTGCCAACCTTTTCTCATCAATCAGACTTAATTGTTCCAGCCGGGCTTTTACCCATTCTTCGTCATCTATTCCAGCTTCAGCTATGATTCGTAATGACGATATCTCTATTTCTGCGGATATAAGAGCCTCTGTCCCATACACCAATGAATAGGGCGTGGCGCCGATAGAAATGCGCACTGTTGTGCGATAACCCATAAGAGCAAAAGGTAATTTCTCATGCCATTGTCTGGATTCCTCCACTATTTTCCTGAGGATCTTCTTTATGTTCTTGTTTGCAGCTTCTACTGCCCCATTTGCCTTTGGCTTATACGGTGTGGAGTTGCGATGTGTGATCTTAAATCTTTAGCAAGCTTCCACCATGAGGTGACTATTCAGATTAGCCTAGTTATCTGTGATAATTACCTTAGGAATTCCAAAACGGCATATAATATTTTCATGCACAAAGTCCACCACAGCTTTCTTCGTCACCACCTTGAATGTCTTTGCCTCAACCCACTTAGTGAAGTAATCAATCGCGACTAAAATGAATCTATGCCCATTGGAAGCTGCAGACTCTATTGGTCCGATAACATCCATGCCCCAGGCAACAAACGGCCAGGGTGCAGACATCTTATGCAATTCATAAGGCGGGGAGTGGATTAAATCTCCATGTACTTGGCATTGGTGACATTTCCTCACATACCTGATACAGTACCGTTCTATGGTGAGCCAATAATACCCGACTCTTAGAATCTTCTTTGCTAAGATATACCCGCTCATATGGGGTCCGCAGGCTCCACCATGCACCTCAGTCATAATCTTATCAGCTTGTTGCGCATCCACACACCTCAACAAACCCAGGTCTGGTGTTCTTTTATATATGATTCCTCCACTGAGGAAAACGCCATTCGCCAAGCGTCTTACAG
>JASVEL010003938.1:0-59500 GCA_032618575.1 Nicotiana noctiflora
TACGCATGGGCTTCTGGAATATATACTTCAGAGGATCCAACCGTGACATCAAGTACGTGGTGTATGCTGACAGATAGTGCTTCAGCTTCTGAGCCACCCAGGTTAATGCATGGCACGTTCTCTCTAGCTGAGTATACTTTACCTCGTAAGATGTGAATTTCTTACTAAGATAAAATACAACCTGCTCTTTCTTGCCCGTCTCATCGTGCTGTCCTAACACACAACCAAAAGAATTGTCAAGCACCGTCAGATATAAGATCAAAGGTCTTCCTGGCTTTGGAGGAACTAGCACTGGAGGATTTTCTAAATATTCCTTGATTTTGTCGAAGGCTTCCTGACATTCATCGGTCCATTTCACTGCTGCATCTTTCTTTAACAACTTGAAGATCCGCTCACATGTTGATGTCAACTGAGCGACGAACTGGCTAATATAATTCAATCTTCCCAGTAAGCTCATTACTTCCTTCTTGTTCTTTGGTGGAGGTAGACTCTGGATAGCTTTGATCTTTGACGGATCTAGTTCAATACCTCGCCGACTCACTATAAATCCCAATAGCTTCCCTGAAGGTACTCCAAAAGCGCATTTAGCAGGATTAAGTTTAAGATTGTACCTTCGGAGCCTTTGAAAAAACTTCCTCAAGTCCTTCAGATGATCATGTTGCTTCTTGGACTTTATGATGACGTCGTCCACATACACTTCGATTTCTCGATGCATCATGTCATGGAACATTGTGGCCATTGCCCTCATATAAGTAGCTCTGGCATTCTTTAACCCAAATGGCATCACTCTATTACAATACATTCCCCAAGGCGTAATAAAAGCAGTTTTCTCCGCATCTTCTTCATCCATCAGGATCTGGTGATAACTCGCATAGTAATCTGCAAAAGAACCGATCTCATGCTTGGCACAATTGTCGATTAATATGTGCATGTTTGGCAGTGGAAAGTCATCCTTTGGACTGGATTTGTTGAGATCTCTGTAGTCCACACACACCCTAGTTTTCCATCTTTCTTTGGAACGTGCACAGCATTTGCTAACCAGGTGGGGTACTTAGTAACTCGTATGACCTTTGCCTCAAACTGCTTATTCACCTCTTCTTTTATCTTCACGCTGATGTTCGTTTTGAACTTTCTCAACTTTTGTTTCACCGGCCGACATTCAGGATAAATAGGCAACTTGTGCACCACCAAATCAGTACTAAGTCCGGGCATGTCATCATAGGACCAAGCAAAGATGTCCTTGAATTCATGCAGAAACTTTATTAACTCTTCCCTGAGGGAGGTTTCTAAATGTACACTGATTTTTGTTTCCCGGACATTATCTTCGCTCCCCAAATTAATAGATTCTGTCCCACTCAAGTTCGGTTTGCGTTTTTCCTCATATTGACTCAGGTCCTTACTTATTTCCTCAAGGGTTTCCTCATACTCATATTCTATCTCACTATCATTCTCAATTTCTTGTATAATAATTCAATTGTCAGAACTGGGCCGGGAATTCTTCATGCATGACATATCATCAGAATTAGCACATATGGAACTGTACATAAGGAAAAATAAAAATAAAAATAAGGCAAAATGAAGAAAGAAGAAGAGACTTCATTTCATTGATACTTCAAAAGATGAACAACACTTGGGTAAATTTTGATTTTAATGGGGGGTGGGGGACTACAGAAAGTAAAATTGCTTTTTGGGGAAATGATGATGAATTTCAAAAGCTAACTACCAAGACTCCTTCCTGATTGGGAAAGGAGTGGCTTCCCAATTGTTGAGTGTAACAACAGATCCTACGAACTGTACGTCTGTCTTGATAGTACCCTCTCCCATTTCTACCATGTTCACGTCCCCAAATAATATTTCAAACCTCATCAAGAGCTCCTCATCAGGTCTAGTCTAAGCATACCTAGACGCAGCAGATTTCAGATGTCATTTTGTACCAGGCTTGGCAAAGGTGTCAGACAGTTTTGGGATGGGTTTAGGAAGGGTCCATTTTTTCTTTTTGGTTATCTTGGCTTTCTGGATGTCGGCGTGGGTGGGTTTGAATCCCAAGCCGAAGGTGTCATTATTCACAGGTAGATGGACTGGTTGAGTTATTCCTTGCAAGGCTATTCCCAGCCCTTTCCCTGGTGTAAATCCATTTTTAAGCATCTCCCTGGCTACCATCACAGTGGTAGGTGCCACTGTAGGGATTGGCAATTTCTCTCCTTCAGCAATCTTGTTCACTACTACAGTGTCTGTCACTTGGTATACCCAGGGACCCTTGTCTCCATCCACATCCTCGAAGGTTATTATGGCATTGCAGGTGTCTCCCATTCAAACTTTGACCATTTGGTGCAAGGACGATGGCACGACTTTAGCTGCGTGGATCCATGGTCGACCCAATAATAGATTGTAGGACACATCAATGTCTAACACCTGAAACTCCATCGTAAAGTCTGCTGGCCCAATGGTGACCTCCAAAATGATATCCCCCAAAGTTTTCTTACTTCCTCCGTCAAACCCTCTCACATTTACACTATTCCTCTGGATTCTGTCAAGATTGATATTCAGCTTTCCAAGAGTCGAAAGCGGACAAATGTTTGCACTTGAGCCATTATCTATCAACACTCGAGTGACCACTGATTCTTCGCTTTTCACAGTAAGGTAGAGTGCCTTGTTATATTTAGTCCCCTAAATGGGCAATTCACTGTCCGAGAACGTAATCTTGTTGGATTTAAAGATCTTGTTGGTAATCTTCTTGATATGACAGACCGAGATCTTTTCAGGGACATGCGCCTCATTCAATATCTTCATCAATGCTTTTCTATGTTCCTCCGAATGAATCAACAATGAGAGCAAAGAGATTTGTGCGGGTGTCTTCCTCAACAGTTCTACTATTGAGTAGTCTTCAAATTTTTTCTTTTTGAGGAATTCTTCTGCTTCTTCTTCGGACACAGGCTTCTTCATATGACTCTCTTTCACCACCTTCATTTTTCTTAACTCTTCTGGGGCAAAACACCTCCCGGAATGAGTTAGACAGTGTGTCTCGTTGATCTCTCCGGTCACTTCTTTTCCTTTGTACACTACTGCCACCTTGTTGTAGTTCCAAGGTACAGTCTTGGTATCTACCACCGGTATCTGTACCACTGGCTTTATAATTACCGGTTCCATGCACGCACCTTTCAATGTCAACACTGGTTTCACACCTGGCACCACAACTTTCAAAGTCTCCATCGCTGGTTGCTTTTTCACTGGTTCTTCAGTTATCACTTTTCCTTTCTCCATTTCCTTTTCTGCTTTGCTGCTGGCCTTTATTATCATGACCAACTGGGATGGCTTCCTGCCATTTTCCTCTTGTGCCAACTCTATCATATGTGTTTCATGATGAGCCGGCAGTGGATTTTGAGTAATGTTCGGAGCCTCTGGAGCCTATACCTCAATCCTTCGACTATCAATGAGCTCTTGAATAGCAGTCTTCAAATGCCAACATTTCTCAATGTTGTGTCCCGATGCCCCAGAGCAATATTCGCACCTGACCGACTGATCAATATTCCTTGGAGGTGGGTTCGGAAGCTTTGATTCGATTGGGCTCAACATCCCCAATTCTTTCAATCGGTGATAAAGGCTAGTATAGGATTCCCCCAACGGGGTGAATGTTTTCTTTGCCTAGTTTTTATTTCTCATCTCCGGGTCGGGCCTGAAGTTGGGTTTGTTTGGGTTTCTGTAAGTTCTAGAAGAGGGGTAAGTATTTTGGGTGTGATAAACATTCGGCGGGGCCTGGGCTCGCCATACCTATGGTGGTGGTGGATAAGTTTGTGCTTGTGGATTATGGTAGTGTGGGGTGGCAGGTAGGTAGTATGGTGGAGATGGGTTGTATGGTGTTGGTGGATTGTATGGGGTTGGTGGGTAAGGCTGATATGGTCGAGGCGGGTGATGGTATTGGCTACGATTCCAGGGTTTATTCTCCACAACCGACACCTCTTCTTTCTTCTTCTTCCCGATGGCTCCTCCATTCCCTGTCTGGATGGCCTGATTTGTAGCTTTAATAGCAGAAAAGCTCATAATCTTGTTATTTTTCAATCCTTTTTTCTACGAAACTTCCCATTTTTACGACTTTATTAAAATTCTTTCTAATGGCTGACACAAAATGTCCATATTAGGTAGGCTCCAAGGCCAACAAAAAATAGTCTACCATTTCACTCTCTTTTATCGGCGGATCCACCCTCGCTGCCTGCTCTCTCCATCTAAAACCGTATTCTCTAAAGCTTTCACCAGGTTTCTTTTCCATTTTAGTGAGTGAAAACCTATCCGGTATGATTTCCAAATTGTATTGGAAATGGTTAGCAAACGCTTGTGCGAGATCATCCCAGATGAACCATCTGGTGTGGTCTTGGCGTATGTACCATTCCAGTGCAGATCCACTTAAAATTTTGCTAAAGTACGCCATCAGAAGCTCATCTCTTCCCCCTGCGCCCCACATCTTGCTGCAGTATCCTCTAAGATGGGACACCGGGTCTCCGTGCCCACTGTACATGTCAAACTTCAGCAACTTGAACCCGACAGAGAGTTGCACTTCTGGAAACAGACATAGGTCTTTGTACGCCATACTTACTTGTCCCCCTAGCCCTTGTATGTTACGAAAGGACTGCTCCAAACTTCTCATCTTTCTGGCCATCTCCTCCTATTCTAAGTTCTTGGCAGGTTTTTCTTCGATCGCCTCCATCAACAGGGTATGAGATTCATGCTGCCGAAAGGTTGGTTCAGGCGGGTAGTAGTGGGTGTCTTGTATATGGAACAACGGCTCACTGGATGACATATGTAAGGCAGCAGGTGGAGGTGCTACATCTACCAGGGCGACCTATGGTGGCTGGGGTGGCACTTGTTTTGACAGTGGCGGTGGTACTTGAGAGGTGGAGGCATAGTAGTGGTGATAGTCTGGATATGTAGAGGACTAGTTCATAGTGGGTGGCTCAGGGTTGGGATTGGTTGGGGGGATGTATACTGGTTTAGCGGGATAAGTAGGTAAGGGTTGACCCCTCGACCAAGCCTGGTACATCTCAGCCATCTGCTGTTTAAGCTTGTACATTTCTTCTTTCATTCCCGTCACATCAACAACTTCTTCCTCTTGGACGGGGTCCATGACTGTTAGTTCAATTTCTTGAGATACGGCCTTCGTCATTGTCTTAGATCTTGTGTTGTAGGGATGAGTAGCCAGGATGCCAGTTGCCAGCTAGAATCTGGATCTCATAAATAGCAACACCCGTTAGTAGTTAGCATATGAAAAGATAAGATGCAATGATTTGGAATAATCCCAGTTTTGCCTCCGATTATCGTGCATCATCCCGGCCTTTGTTTTATTTTAAACCAATCTCATCAATCTTTCTTTCCCCTCTCTTTTTCTTTTCTTTTCTTCTTTTCCTTTCTTTTTTTTCTTTTTTCTTTTCTTTTTCTCCCCCTCTCTTTTTTTCTTTTTTTCGTTCTTTCTCTTTTTTTTTCTTTTTCCCTTTTCTTATTTTCTTTATTGATTTGCGTTCCTATTTATTTGCCTATCGTGAATAAAGAATTGACATAAAGCAAAAGGATTGACAACAACTCTAGATTTCTCATTGATAGTTCAAAAACATCGGTTTACAAGATGGTGTTGTGTTACTAATGCAAAGAAATATGAATACAGAATGCATGCCTTGTGAGTACATCAATGATCCTAGTACCCGCGAGACATCGTTCGGTCTTGCCGCGGGCCTATATGTTAATCCCCTTTGGAGCCTATCTAGGTCAGACATGACTTGCCGCACAAAGAATTTCACTACTGACACAAATGTTGCCCGAGACATTACTTCACATAGCTGGCTTTTCCGGGTGATGTACTGAGAAATATGAACAATTCTATCTCGAATAACCCTTTTTTCTTAAAGCAATCGGTTGATCTGTTCAGAGCGAGCATCCAAAGTGCGTTGGTTCTCCTTTTGTATTTGTTGTAGCTCAAACTCTATCCGAGCCATAGTCGTGTAACAATGTTTGTGAGCACGTGATTTTTTCCCTACACAATAATTACTCCAGAAATTCAAAATAAAATAATTTTTTGTGTTGTGTGCGATTTTCTGTGAATTTTGTGTAATTTCTTAATTATTATTTACATTATTTGTCTATGCGTGTTATTGTTAAATTAATTAAAAACACAAAAAATATCGCATTTAGGACTCAATTTTACAATTAGGAATTAATTAGTATTTTTATGATTTAAAATTTTTGTTTTTAATTACTTAGGATTTAAAATGAAGAAATTAAAGAGAAAAGAGAGAGCAAACCGGACTGAGCCGTTTTGATTCGAACCAAGACCAGGCCCAATTGTGACTCCTGCCCAGTCCAATAAGACTTGGCCCAATACAACGTCCGAACGACTTCGTATTTGTCACGTTCCATCGAGCCGTTAGATCACATCGGTTTCAACGGCTCGAATCAACTGATCCCCAACCTGTCTCCTCCGACCCGTGACCCGTCCTCCACACCCGAACCGCCCCGTCGTCTCCTTTAAATTGAGCCGTTGGACCCCTTCATCCAATGGCCCGGATTAATCATCTAATTTCTAACCGAGGAAAGACCCCCCCCCCTCCCAAACCCTTGGTCACACTAAACATTTCCCAAAAGCCCCTCCCCATCATCTTTGAAAGACGAACCAAACACCCCCAAGAACCCTAACGCCACCCCCTGTCTCCTCTCCTGAAAAGCCGGCAGCGACGACGCCGCTAACTCCCAAACTAACACCACTGAACCACCCTAACTCCCCCTCTCCAAAGCCACACTCCGTTAACCTCGAATCACCCTAGGCCGCTTCGAATCTTCATTTGAAGATTCGAGCAAAGTATGAACCCACTCCAATCAAGTCCAAACTCACCCCAAACACTCCCATGACCTTTCTAATCTCCACACCACCATTGGTCCGGCTCGAATCCAACCAAAATTAGTCGAACCCCAAATGGATCCCTCAAGAACCCTAGAATTAAAAAACTAGGTATTTCGTCCAATTGAAAGAATTTGAAGTGAATAGACTTTAATTGGCATGTTTTCGTTTGAAAACATTTCAATTAAAGTCCATTCGACTTCAAAAAATGCAATTTCAAGTCTATTTGAGCCCGGGTCTGTTCGATTTCGGATTCTCTTCTTAAGGTATTTCATTTTTCTCCTTATGTTTTATTGTTATTCTCATTGTTTGGTTTGGTCGTTCGTTTGTTTCTGTTTTGTGTTTAATTTTTAATCGTCTCTGCTTCTACTCCGTTAGACCTTTATTTGGTCATTCTTATTTTGGTCGCCTGTTGGAATATATTAAGTTATAGATATTCAAATTGGTTTTGATTGATACTGTCGAGTAGCTAAATTCTGCATTTTTGTATTTTGTTTGCCCGAGCATTTCGAATCACTGATTCAATGATTGATTGTTGTTACGTATATGTGTTATATGTTGTGATAGATTCAACGAATGTCGTCGAATAGTTAGTTTCGCAATTGTTTTGTTTTTGCCGAGGCTTGTTGAAATTATTGGTCCGTTGATTGACTGTTATCAATTCTACGTATTGTAATCGTTTAGTCGAATGTCGTCAAACAAATTCTGTGTTTCTGTTTGAACCATGATTTAGCTAAACTGTTAGGATTCCCTGTTGGATTGGACTTTAAATTCTGTTGAGTTTTAAATTAGAAAGTCTGATTGGATATAGCTGTTTAATTCTGATAAGGAGTTAGAAAAAACCAACAGCTAAGTGCGAGGCACATGTTCTAGTAGTAGAACCTGCTGGACAGCAGGAATCCCACATAGTTGCTGCACTTAGGAAATTTTAAAACAATACAACCATAATTAGACAAGGGGGAGTGGAAAAAACAGGGGAATAACATGGGTGGCTTAATTCAAAACAGAGGGAAAAGGGGCTGCAAGGCTGTTTTCAGCCTGGTTATATATGAGACACACACAACCTCAAAAAAGGGGAGCCTCTTATAGAGATTCACACCCTTGAAAGAGAGAGATTCTGTACACATTAGAAAATTGAGTTTTACATTGATTTCAACACGTCCAGCAGTCTCTTTAGTTGGAAACAAAACATGTTTTATTTGTTTCAGTTTGAAAACACATCTAGTTTCTACCATAATTGGTTCTGTTGTTTCTCTGTTGGTTTTTTTCTGGATTCTTTGTTTTGGTTTTCAAATCATCTTTCGGATTGGTGTTTTTGGTTGTTTGTTTTTCTCCTGGATTTCTGATCGAGAGTTGCTACTGCTGTTGCTGTTGGTTTGAATTTGGTTGGTTGTTGCTGCATGCTGTTGCTAACTCCTCATTTATTTTGATTCTACCTCCAGGTACACATCCTTTAGGCTTATCTACTCTTGTACTAGAAATGAAATGAAAGACCACATTTGAATTTTGTCGTTTTGAAGCCATTACATAAGTGATCCTGTTAGCTATTTTATCAAATTAAAGACTGTTAGCAAAAATAGATATTGTGTAGCTATTTGCTTAAAGGATTAGAAATGCATATAGTCTTGTGTGTTTACTTAGTTCTTGCCTCGGCATGTACGAATTGAAACAAAATCTGTCGGGCTTGTATTGTTTATCATTGTACATATTGGTTTATTTTGGGACTATTGATAAAAATAGACATTGGTTTGTTCATTTACGCTTATTTAGTTTCAATTCTTGTTAGTATATGTTCGGAACTTGTGTAAGTCAAAACTAGCCAATTCGGATTGAGATTCCTTTCGATATTCTGTTGGTAATTGGTTTTTAAAGTCAAATGATTCAAGCATATTTAAAGTATTGTTTTAATTAATTTTAGCTATTAACATAAGATGTTTGGGATCATTTTCGAGTTTTCTTCACTTAATTCTTCTTTGAAATATACTTTTAATTAAGCAAACAAAAATAATTTAGCCTATGCTCTAGATGCCAATGTTAGGTCGATTTTAATCGCATAGTTTTGATTTCGCCAATTAACATTTGACTAAGGATAGTAAAAATCCAAAGCAAACAATCTTACTTTCCAATAATGAACCATGGCAAATTATCTCTACTTCGCATAGTTTAATAAACTTTTCATTAAGTTTATACCTTTTTCGTCCAATCTCCGGCCCTAAGTCAACAAGTTACGAAATAAGATACCATTTTGTACAGCTCTTAATTGGAAATAACCTCAATGGACATTTCAATAAATTGATTTTTTTTGTCTAGCCTAACAATCGTTTTAATCGGCATAGTTTCAAAAATAAGTAATCCGGATACATTTTTTATTTATTTACCTATTTGTCAAAAGTTCGAGTCTATGTCGTAATTAGTTTTTCTTTCGGTACAATTTCGAATTTAATAGAGCGGTTTAAAGTTTAATTAAAGCATATAATTTCTTAAACATGTATAAATCAGGTATTTTTAGCCATTTATAATAATTGAAGCGACCGTGCTAGAACCACGGGATACGGGGGTGCCTAACACCTTCCTTCGGGTCAACATAATTCCTCACTTAGAATTTCTGGTTCGTACACTTCATTTTGAAAATCGTAAATTTCCTCGATTTGGGATTTAAATAAATCGGTGACTTGGAACACCATAATTTATTCCAAGTGGCGACTCTAAATTAAATAAATAATCTCATTTCAAATATTGTCACTTGAATTTGGAAAAAAAACTCCCTGGCCCATCTTTTACCCTTCGGGGTAGGGGACGCGCCAAAAGGAGGTGTGACAGCTCTGGCGACTCTGCTGGGGAAACAGACCCAGAACCACTGGTTCAGGGTTTAAGAATTCGAGCTTTGAATAATTATTTTATTTGGCTTATTTATTATGTGAGTTTATTATATGTTTGTATTTAATGTGCTACATGTTGCTTTTACCGATTTGATATTTTGTGAATTGTATATAAATTGTGACGTTACCCATTTTTCCTATTCTAAGTCTTTTTGAAATATAATATCGGGCATTTGCTGGACATAGCCTGTTTTTCTCAAGATAGCTGTGGTGCTTGGCACCCGGTGAAGGATTTGTAGTCACACATGTTTAGGCGGAGAGTTTTGTCAATTAAGCCGGAAAGCCATGCTACCGGTGCACTGACACTCTTCGGGTCGAGTTGTTCGCTCGAGTAAAGCCAGTCTAGACACCTTTTCCAACAGGATGATGACTTGGAATAACAAAACCTTATGCCGGATCCCCGATAGGAACGTCTATTTACATCATGTGCATATTTGACTTAGGAGGCTCAACACAGGGGTTGGGCCTATCTAGGACAGGTGTACCTGAAACATAAAGACCAACTTGATGCATCTTTTGTCTGTGCATTTATTTCGATCTTACATGCCGACCGGTTTGTTATTAGAAAGGGAGAGAATAAAAGTGAAAAATGTTAGGATGTAGAATCAAAATAATTTTACGAAAATGGTATGTTTTTTCTAGAAAATAACTTTTTTTAAAAAAAATAATAAAAAAAATCTTTGAATAAAATTTTGTTAATTTTAAATAGTTAGTTTCTTTGAAAAACAATTTTTGAAAAATGCAAAAAAAAAAAATTCCAAACAAATTTTCTTAATTTTACGACAAATTCTTTAGTTTCTTTGAAAATAATTTTTGAAAAATGCAAAAAACAATTCCCGATAAATTTTGTTGATTTTATGAAAGATAAGAAAATATTTTGTTTTAAAAATGCTGTTAAAAATAGTTTATTTTCTTTCCTTAAAATGATTTAGTTCTTTTATTTTCGAACTACGCAAGTTTGATTCTCACCAAGCGTGAGATACGTAGGCAAACCATATCGGGCTCAACTAATACTGCTTTTTCAAAAAAAAAACAAAGTTTAAAAAAAAAAATTAATCAAAATATTAAAATTAGGAGTTTTGTCCTTAAAGAGTTAGGAAATATTTGCAAAAATAGCCAAACGCTTCAAAAGGGGCACCGAAGGACTAATTTCGCAATAACGGAATATAGACATCACACTGGTATCCTGTTATACAGCCTTCAAATCTTCTTCAAGTGCTGAAAGGCCGTATTAACAAGATTCGTTTTTTTATAATAAAAAAAATTTGGAAAAAATCTTAAGTTTTATTTTAATCTTTTCTAGGATCAGCATGACTTCACCGCAAAGAATCGGCCAGAAAAGGGCGAGAGATGAAATGCCACCCATGTTTATGGTCCAGGACAAGACCCCGGGTCAGCTCTGTAAATGGTGGACTAGTTTTTTGGCTTGGGAAAGAAATCAAGTCCACAAGCACCTCAAGTTTTTTCCAGACATTATGATGATAAAACCGGACAAAAATTTGATCAGAGCTTTAGTGAGTTTTTGGGACTCAACAAGCAATGTTTTCAGATTTCGGGACTGTGAAATGATGCCCACTTTGGAAGAACTGGGCGGACTCACAGGGCTTGGGAGAAATTTGGACAAAAAGAGACCCGCAACACCTAGGCAAATGGGTGTGAATAATTTCTTAAAGAAGTTATGTCTCCGACGAGTTCCCACGGGTTGTTTGGAAAATGGTTGGGTGCCGCTGGAGTATCTCTATAACAGATTTGGTGATAAGAAAGGGTTCGAGAAATTCTCAAACACTGAATTTGTTAACCAGTTGAATTATGACGCTTGGGGAGACTTAAGAATCTACGCCTTTATGATCGCTTTTTTGGGAACCATGGTTTTTCCCGAACGTGGCGGACGCATCAGAATCCGTTTGGCTGCGGTGGTCTCATATTTACAGAGTAACGAAAAACACACTATTCTTCCTATGATCCTAGGAGACATCTTTCGGGCCTTGACTCGGTGCCAAGATGGACATCATTATTTTGATGGTTGTAATATTTTATTACAAATGTGGTTTGTAGAGCATCTCTATCATCACCAATTGTGATAGACTTCAACTTGGACTGGCTGAATTACATTCGTTGTCATACGAACAGAGCTGCCCGTTGTAACCTTCCAGATGATTTAAGGACTTGGCAAGAACTTCTCAACTCTTTGAGAGCAGATCGACTTACCTGGAATTATTATTGGTTCCCTTCCGCTAAAATCATGCACATGTCGGCATATCGCCCATTCTACATACTAATGGGTTTCAGGGGATTCCAACCATATGCCCCGCTACGGGTCATGCGGCAGCTGGGTAAAGAACAAAAAAGGCCCCCGATTGAAGATATGCGATTATTTACATGGGAATTCACGACGGAGGTTCTCCCAAGAGAGACTTATGCACAAAAAGTATGGTTCGGTAGTCAACTCTCCGACATCGACGAAATGTTTGCAGATCGAGAACGAGGAGAAGTGAGCCTCGCATATCTTGAATGGTTCCACAACTAATCAATTCCCGAGCAAAGGGCAGAAAGGTCGGTAAAGTATGCAGTCGATTGGGAGAAAGAGATAGAAACCAGAGTTAGGGAGGCTAAACGTGAAACAGAGCAAGATTTCCAATCTTGCATTAACACCTTAAAAGAGGACAAGAGAATTGTGGAAGCTGCCATAGACATACAACAGGCTGATTTCGATTAGGAAAGGGTCGGTTGGGAGTGGGAAAGAGAAACACTCCGAACGCAAATTCAGGAGATGCAATTGACCGCAGAAAGGTCAAGGAGAATTCAGAATGATGAGATGCTTATAAACGATTTGGAAAGGAAAGCCTTTGAGCACCAGGAAGACTTGGAAAAGGCAGAAGTTGCATTAGTTGCAATCCAGAAAAAATGGAAGAGAGCATCCCACCAAGATGCACTCCGTCTACAATAGGTAGAGAAAGATTATGGGGCGATCATTGTTGATTTAAGAGAAGCAAATGCCGCTTTTAGAGAGAAAATTCTCAGGCAAGTCCGGGATGCCAAAGCAGATAGAGACCGTTGCCACGACTTAATGGCACGGATGGAAAGACAAATAGATAGGCTTTTGGATCAAGTCTCTGGTAACGCTCAAGTATTAGGGGCAAAGAACCGACACATAGGGCAGCTGCTCAGAGAAAACGACATGATCAGGGCCAGGATCAATGAAATCGGGCACTACATCACTATAAGATGCCTGACCTGCGAACAAGTACCCCGGCCTACCCTCTTCTCTTCAATCATGGAATGTGTCCACCAAGTCATGGCAGAGTTGGGGAGTCTATGGAGAGATCTTACACCGAGAACCGCAGCAAGGCCAAACAACGCCCCCCGGGCGCAAAGATTCAAAGCGTTGGAACATGCTTAGAAGAGTCTGTTATTTTTAGAGTTTGTTTGTCCTTTTAAAATTTTCCTCCATTGTTTTCATTTTGCAAAGTGTTTCAAGTTTGAAATTTGTGAAATAAAATTCAAAAATATTTCATTTGTATCTTATGTGTATTGTTTCCGAACTACGCCCAGTCTGATTCATGCGGGGACATAATACGTAGGCAATCCACATAAGATTCGGCCATCACTAAAACAAATGGAGGGGAGGAAGGTAAAAGAAAATAAGATCGATAGAGGATGAAAGCAAAGGAAAATACAAACAGGAATGATGCATCACAATCAAATACATGTAGCAACACAATCATCTGTATAAGTGCATCACACCCAACATGAGACTACTTATCTGTTATGTTGTTTCAGACTAACCGTTTGTTTGCCAAACTCCAGGTTTTAGTAAAGAGTGGTTGATTTTGTGGTAATCTGGCATCACATTCGTACTTCACAAGGTCCAAAGGAAGAGTTCAGCAACTCGAAAGTACCCATCCCTATTTCACAAGGTCGAAAAGAGGTTCCAACATGTCTTCAGAAATCACTCTACCAACCATTCCCGTTTCGGAAGAAAGCTCCATAACAACCATTCCGGCTACGGAGTCAGCAGCTTTGGAGGAGAATAGAATTTTGCGCTGCCGCATGCTGGAGATGTTAGACGATTGGAATAACGGGAAAAAGCCCCCAAGTCTGATCCCTGGGTTCCCTGAACTTCTCCTCAGGTCAAGTGGGATTTCCAATACCCCAACCAATTAACTGCCTACTCTGTTTGGGTATTCTAATGTCACAACCCTCTCCGAATCACACTCCAGTTCCTATCCTCGGGTGATAGCATTAGATACATCCACAAGAATATCAGTTGGTTTGCCAGTTCCAATCACGATGCATCCCACCACACATACTCCTTTCTTTGATTCCTCGTCCTTTACATTCCCGGCACCACCCCTTACATGGGATCATACCCAGTTTGCCGCCAATATATATCCTCATCCACCCCAATATGAGCTCCTACCAAGCCAAAATCCAAAAGCTCCCAAGCAGGATAAAATGGCGAAAAGAATGAGAAGATTAGAGCAGAGCCTAAAAAACATGCAAGGTCTGAGCGGGCAGAAAAGTGTATCTTACGCCGATTTATGCATGTTCCCACATGTACATTTGCCATCAGGATTCAAAACGCCAAAGTTCGAAAAATATGATGGGCATGGCGATTCTATCGCTCACCTCAAGAAGTATTGCAATCAGTTGCGAGGTGCCGGTCGTAAGGAGGAGCTGTTAATGGCATATTTCGGAGAGAGTCTGGTTGGAATAGCCTCAGAATGGTACATGGACCAGGACATATCTCGTTGGCACATTTGGGACGATTTGGCCAGAGATTTTGTTATACAATTCCAGTACAACACCGACATTGCACCGGACAGAAACTCTCTATCAAATTTGAAGAAGAAACCCTCAGAGAGCTTCAGGGAATATGCCATCAAGTGGTGTGAACAAGCGTCTAGGGTGAAACCCCCCATGGATGAAATCAAAATGGTCATGACCTTTCTCCAGGCTCAGGAGTCAGACTATTTTCAAAACATGATGTTAGCGATAGGAAAACCTTTCGCCGAAGAAATCAAGATTGGAGAGATGGTGGAGAACGGCATAGATCTTTTTCCAGAAGATGCAAATGCCCGACTATGAGGTAATAGACCAACTGCGCAAATACCCTGAGCAGGTATCGATGTCGTCCCTTTTAATGAAGTCTACTAAACATTAGAAGGTTTTGTTAAAGACCTTGAATGAGGCATACATGCCTATTGAGATTTCATCTGAACAACTTGAAAGAATAGCGGAGAGATTCTTCACAGTCAATCAGATTTCTTTCAGTAAGGCTGATTTGCCTTTGGAAGGTGCGGCCCACAACAAAGCTTTGCATTTGACTATCAAATATGAAGGCTACTACATGAAGAGGGTCATGGTGGATGGGGGTTCAGGAGTAGACATATGCCCACTTTCCACTCTAGGCCGCATAGGAATTTGAGCTGAAAGAATTCGGCCCAACAACATATGTGTGCGAGCCTTTAATGGTGTGAAGAGAGACACAGTCAGGGAGATTGATGTGATTATGACCATCGGCCCGATAGATTTCGAAGTGACATTTCAAGTTCTGGATATGGACACTTCCTACAACTTTCTTTTGGGAAGACCATGGATTCGTGCGGCTGGGGCTGTGCCCTCTACCCTCCATCAAATGTTAGAATTTGAACACAAGGGACAAGAGATCGCGGTCCACGAGGAGGACGAGCAATCGATTTATCGGGATCCATCCATCCCATGCTTAGAAGCAGAAGAAGGGAGCGAATACATCGTTTATCAAGCTTTCGAGGTTGCATTGGCAGACCAACACGAAGAAGGGATCCCTTTCCCCCAACTCTTTTTGTCTAATGCCTCCATCATGGTGGCAAAAGAAATGATCAAACACAGCTTCCAGCCAGGAAAAGGTTTGGGAAAGTCCCTGCAAGGAGTATCAAAGCTAATAACTTTGCCCACAGCTGAAAAGTTCTTTGGAGTAGGTTTTCGCCCTACCTCTGAAGTCGAGAAACGGGCCAATAAAAGAAAAGAGAAGGGATGGGTTCTACCACGACCATTGCCACATTTGTACCAAACTTTTGTTCAACCAAGATACAGTGAAGAAGAAGAAGATGAGGTCTTCACATCAGAGGAAATCGAAGACATATGTGGGGCCATGAGGCAAATGCCTTATGATGTTAACATGGTTCAATTGGGAGAAGGAACAAGCATCGCTGAGGTGCTGTATGTGGGCCCAGAAGCCAAAATGCAAAATTGGAAGGCCACACCATTCCCAATCAGGTGGGAGTTTTGGTAGATTTGTCCTGTCACTTTTCCTTCATCACAAGTTACTTCAGGACGTAGCTTGGATGTTTTTCTTTGTTTTCTTGTATTTTCAGTCTTCCCGATGTAACTTTGTTTATCTTCAGAAAATTCCAAGAAAATGAAATAAATATTTCATCATTTTGCACTCTTTCTAATTGTGTTATTTATTCTTTCTTTTCAGTCCTAATAATGCGGCTTTAAATAACATGACATGCGTGCGGACTTCATGCTCAAATCCGAACACGCCACCTAATCTGGAAATAATGAACCAAGAACCGGAATACGATGAAGAAGAGGCTTTTAGGGAAATAAATCGAGAATTGGAACATTTTGAGAATAAACCTAAGCCGAACTTGAATGATATTGAACCGGTTAATTTGGGAACTGCTGAAGAGATCTGAGAGACCAAGATAAGCATCCACACAGATGAGAAAACTCGAGATGCAATAATCCAGCTCTTGTTTGATTTTTAAGATGTGTTTGCTTGGTCTTACGATGACATGCCAGGATTAGGATCCGATCTAGTGGTGCACAAGTTGCCAATCTACCCTGACTGTCGCCCAATGCAACAGAAGCAAAGAAAGTTCAAAACTAACATCAGTGATAAAATCAAAGAAGAAATTACTAAGCAGTTAAAAACAGGGGTAATTCGAGTGGTACAATACACCACGTGGTTGGCTAATGTTGTGCCTGTGCCAAAAAAGGACGGAAAAACTCGAGTATGCATTGACTACCGAGATTTGAATAAAGCAAGTCCTAAAGATAACTTTCCTTTACCAAACATCCACATCCTCGTTGATAACTGTGCCAAACATGAGATACAATCGTTTGTGGATTGTTATGCGGGATATCATCAAGTGTTGATGGATGAAGAGGACGCCGAGAAGACTGCTTTTACCACACCTTGGGGGACTTACTGCTACCGAGTCATGCCATTCGGTTTGAAAAATGCCGAAGCAACGTACATGAGAGCTATGACTGCCATTTTTCATGACATGATGCATCAAGAAATAGAGGTATACGTGAACAATGTGATCATTAAATCCAAAACTCAGGGCGATCATGTGCGAGACTTGAGGAAATTCTTTGAGAGGTTGCAGAAGTACGACTTGAGGTTGAATCCAGCCAAATGCGTTTTTGGAGTCCCATCAGGTAAACTCTTGGGTTTCATAGTCAGTAGAAGAGGTATTGAATTGGATCCCACAAAGATAAAATCCATCCGGAACTTACCTCCTCCAAGAACAAAGAAAGACGTAATGGGTCTTCTGGGCCTACTAAACTACATCAATAGGTTCATCGACCAATTGACTTCTACATGTGAGCCCATATTCAAGTTGCTGAAGAAAGACGCCGCAATCAAGTGGACAACTAAATGTCAAGAAGCTTTCGACAAAATCAAAGAATATTTGTTGAACCCTCAAGTCTTAGTCCCGCCAGAGCCAGGGAGACCTCTTTTCTTGTATTTAACAGTCTTGGAAAACTCTTTTGGTTGTGTCCTCGAACAATGTGACGTAACAGGGAGGAAAGAGCAGGCGATCTACTACCTGAGCAAGAAGTTCACTAGTTGTGAGGTCAAGTACACTTTGCTTGAAAGAATGTGTTGTGCTTTAACTTGGGTCGCTCAGAAATTGAGACACTACCTCCAAAGCTCATACGACTCACCTCATTACCCGGTTGGATCCTTTGAAGTATATATTCCAGAAACCGATGCCCACCGGAAGATTGGCAAAATGGAAAATCCTGCTCACTGAGTTTGACATAGTCTATGTCACTCGCACGGCAATGAAGGCCCAAGCATTGGCATATCACTTGGCTGAAAACCCGATCAACGAAGAGTATCAACCATTGAATACCTACTTTCCTAATGAAGAGGTAAACACGACAGAAGTTGTTTCGAAGGACAGTCATGCTTGGAAAATGTTTTTCCATGGGGCGGTAAACACTAAAGGTGTAGGGATTGGGGAAATCTTGATCTCTCCTGCCGGTCAACGTTACCCAACTACGGCTAGACTCCATTTCTTTTGCACGAAAAATACGGCTGAGTATGAAGCTTGCATCATGGGTATGAACATGGCAATTGATCAGGTAGTTGAAAACTTGTTGATCATGGGAGATTCAGATCTGATTATCAAACAATCTCAGGGTGAATGGGAGACTCGAGACGTTAAACTCCTCCCTTACCGACAGCATGTGAATATTCTTGGCAAGCGATTTGCATCGATAGAGTTCAGGTATATCCCACGATGTCACAGTGAACTAGCTGACGCACTTGCCACTTTAGATTCAATGCTACCTTATCCAGGCAATGCCCATGTCAATCCTTTGGAAATCCAAATCAGGGAAAGACATGGTTATTGCAATGCAATCGAAGAAGGACCAAGCATTAAGCCATGGTACTACGATATCAGGAGATTCTTGAAAACACAAGAATAACCTGAACAGGCTATTGGAGATCAAAATAGGACCATTAGGCGACATGCAAGTGGTTTCTTCTTGAGCGGCGAGGTTTTGTATAAAAGAACCCCGGATCTTAACCTCTTAAGGTGTGTTGATGCCGAAGAAGTAGGAAGAATCATGCACGAAGTACACGCGGGAGTGTGCGGGCCTCATATGAATGGGTATGTCTTAGCCAAGAAAATCCTTCGAGCTGGATATTATTGGATAACCATGGAGGAATCTATGCACTGTAATTGTGACGACCCAAAGGGTCATCACTTATTCAATTAATCATTTCGAGCTTCAGAGGCCTCGAAAACCTCATTCTATGTTGCCTCGATTTACGTGCACGATCCGAGCATGTAGCTGGAAAGATTTTGTGATAGAAAATATGAATTTTATGAGAAATTTGGATAAAAATGATATTAATATTGATATGGTTGACTTCGGTCAACATTTTTGGTAAACGGATCCGGACCCGAGATTTGATGGTCCCGAGAGGTCCGTAGGAAAATATGGGACTTGGACATGTGTCCGGAGTCGAATTCCTGAGGCCTAGAGCCCAAGTTATGAATTTTTATGTGAAATTGTTTTTGATGCAATTATTAAAGGAAATAAATTAATAGACCTTGGTATCGGGCTCGTATTTTGGTTCCGACGCCCGGTACAAGTCTTAAATATTATATATGTGATTTCTGTAAAGTTTGGTGACATTTGGATGTCGTTGAGATGTTTTGGACCTTGAGTTCCAAGTTAAGAAGTTTTGAAAATCAAAAGTATGAAAATCATGAGTTTGAGGCTCGATTTGATTAAAACGAAGTGATATTGGCGATATGATCGCACGAACAAGTCCATAATGTGTTTTCGAGGTTGTGTACATGTTTGGTTTGGAGCCCGGAGGGCTCGGGTAAAGATTTGATAGGACGTTGGATGAAATTCTGAATTTTGAACTGCTGTTTTTTTTTCACCCAGCTGTTGGCTTCGCAATTGCGAAGAATGTCTCGCAATTGCGAAGGGGACAGTGTAAGGCAAGGCTCGCAAATGCGAACCTTGATCGCAAATGCGAAGCTAGCCTTGTTCGCAAATGCGAACAATTGTTCGCATTTGCGAAGGTCCCCAGTGCTGCCTATGTTCGCAAATGCGAACAATAGTTCGCAAATGCGAACCATTGTTCGCAAATGCGAACCATTGTTCGCAAATGCGAACACTGCCTTATACAGCATGTGTTCGCAAATGCGAACAATAGTTCGCAAATGCGAACTGTTCGCAAATGCGAACAAATGTTCGCAAATGCGAACTTCCCACCCTTGGCTTAATTTTCAAACTCCAGAAATTGGTCGGGGTTCGCAATTGCGAACCCATGTTCGCAAATGCGAACACAGAGACCTGAAAAACACGGATTTCAGTCATTTCTTCACATTTTTACAAAACCAAAACACCCATTTGCGATTCTTCAAGGAATTCTTCTTCATCAAATCGATTGTAAGTCACTTTTTACTTAATTCTTTCAATTCCTAACATCATTAAACATGTTTTTCATTAGAAATCAAATGTTTTCATGGTAAAATTCTTGTTTTTGTTAGAAAATAGGGTTTTTCATAAATTAGGGAATTGGACCTCGAATTGAGGTCCGATTTTGAAACAAATTATATATATGAACTCGTGGGGGATGGGTAACCGGATTTTGGTCCTAACCCCGAATTCCGACCATGTGGGCCCGGGGTTGAAATTTACTATTCATGGCAGAATGTTGTAAAAGTGGTATTTGGTATTAAGAATTAGTTTGTTGAGTAGAATTGATGATATTAAATCAATTGTGTATAGATACTGTTGGATTGGAGCCAAATTGAAAGAAAAGACATTTCCACGGATTGGATTGTTCATAAGCATTCGAGGTAAGTGTTTGTTCTATCCTAGCTTGAGGGAATAGGATTATGTGTTATGTGTTATGTGATCGAGTGCGGTGTATGGGCTGTGGTGACGAGCATCCATACACTGGCGTCTAGTATGATTGCCCTTGATGGGACGATTTATGAATTGTTGTTTCTTTCTCTGCCCTTAACTGTGATTGTTATTTGGGTGTGGAAGAGTGATAATGCACGAAGGGTGATGCCGTGCAATTGTTTGCTATTTCTTGAATCAATATTACTTGTGTTTCCATTATACCTTGTTTTCCTTGTGAACTTATCTGATTGTTATTTGGGTGAGGAAGAGTGATAATGCACGAAGGGTGATGCCGTGCCATGTTTATTTATTTATTTATGCACGAAGGATCATGCCGTGCCCTATTATTGAACCATGTACGAAGGATCATGCCGTACCATGGATGTGAGGATGAGAGTAAAAGCACGGAGGGTGATGCCGTGTACTTTATTTGCTTATTTGGTGAGGATGAGAGTAAAAGCACGAAGGGTGATGCCGTGCAACTGTCTGCTATTTCTTCAATTGATATTACTTGTGTTTACATTACACTTTGTTTTTCCTTGTGAAATTATTAACTGTGGTTAATTGTTGAATTCTTTAAGATATTCCTTATTGTGTTAATACTTGATTATTTCTTGTTATTTTGTGGTACACATATATATATTGAATTGTACAGGTTTATGTGGGTGTCTGGTCCTAGGCTTGTCACTACTTCGCCGGGATAGGCCAGGCACTTACCAGCACATGGGGTCGGTTGTGCTGATGCTACACTTCTGTGCGTTTTTGCACAGGTCCAGGTTACGATCAGGAGCAGCAGCAGCAGTAAATAGATTGCGTGGGAGTTGATCATATTTGAGACCGAGGTAGCTTGCAGACGTCCGCAGGCCCGGCGTCTCTCTCTTTATTTATGTTATTAGCCGGAGTCTCTTTGTTCCGAGACAAACAGAATTGTGTTATATTTCTTTTAGACTTTTATGTGTAGTATTCCATAGTAGTTCGTGAGTTGGTGACTCCACGTCTTGGGTAGAGGATTTCAGTATGATTTTCACTTTGTATCTAGTTATTTCTATTTCGATAAAGTATTCCGCAATTATTTAATTACAATTGTGTTAAAAACATGATAGTATGAATATAAGTGGCTTGCCTAGCTACCACGAGTAGGCGCCATCACGATCCCGATGTTGGGGGAAAATCCGGGTCGTGACAAGTTGGTATCAGAGCTCTAGGTTACGTAGGTCTCACCACTCACGAACAAGCTTAGTAGAGTTTGAGAGGTAGGCACGGAGACGTCCGTACTTGTCCTCCAGAGTCTATTGAGTTAGGAAAGAGTCTCTCATTTGTTCCTTCTTGTCGTGCTACTTGATCCTCAATTACTGATTGAATTTCTATTCTGTCCTTTCGCAGATGGTAAGGACACGCACTTCTTCGTCCGCCGACCAGCAGCCTGAGCCCCAGACAGCTCCCTGTGAGGGGCAGGGGCCGAGGCCGTACTAGAGGCCGCGGTAGGGGTAGAGCTCAGCCCCCGTCAGCTACTCCGCAGGTGGAGCCTCATATTGAGATCGACAAGGAGGTTCCGGCTCCAGCAGCCTCCAGCTGGGCCCAACCAGTCCCAGTGAGAGGCTTTGATTACTCCCGGATCTCCGGATGCTTTGGTCAGAATAGCCGGATTTATGGATAGCATTGCCGGAGCGGGTTTATTATCAGCTGCCCCAGCCACTTCTCAGGCGGAGGAGGGGCCCGTACCCTATTGCTCATACTCCGAGCTAGTAGCTCCTCACCCTCAGGCACCAGCTCAGCCAGCCGTGGCCACTCAGCCAGGTACCACGACTCATGCCGACGACGGAGCCGCCATGACTTCCGATTCGTTATGGAGGCTTGATCGGTTCTCCAAGCTATTTACCACTACATTCGGCGGAGCCACATCAGAGGATCCTCAGGATTTTTTATTCAGTTGTCATGAGATTCTCAAGACCATGGGGATCGTGGAGACAAACGGAGTTGATTTCTCTACCTTCAGACTTGCAGGATCCGCCAAGACTCGGTGGAGAGATTATTGCCTCGACTCGACCAGCAGATCCCCGCCCTATCACGGGACCAGCTATGCGAACTATTTATGGAGAAGCTTTCTCCTCGCTACTCGCCGGGATTTACTTCGGAGGCGCTTGAGCGCCTCCATCGTGGCACCACGACAGCGCACACGCACGAGACGAGATTTATCGACTCGGCTCGTCATGCAGTGGGTGATACTTCCGACGGAGCGGGAGAGGGTTCGCAGATTTACAGATGGGCTTAATCAACCGATTAGACTCCAGATGGCTACGGGCGCGGGGAGTGACATATCATTTCAGTAGGCAGCCCAACGCAGCACGCAGAGTCGAGATGGCTCTTGCTAGTGGAGGCGGTTATTCTTCGTACAAGAGGCCTCGTCATGCAGGCAGATTTGGTGGTTCTTCCTCCGGTAGCAGAGAATCCTTTGATAGAGGCCGTCCCTCCGTGCCTTTTCATTCCGCCCTTCAGTCTCACAGGGTGGATCGTGTGATCGTGGTTCTCGGGGCATTATTCACACCAGCCTCCTATTAATGCTCGGCCTCTTCGCAGTGTTCGTGGAGGCCATTCAGTGTCGTCAGTGGCCGCAGTCCCATCACTCCAAGAGTCGCTACAGCTTGTGGTGACCCAGTGTCATTTTATCGTGAATTGCCCCATAGCAGCGGGCAACTCTCAGCCACCGAGGTCCTCGTCCTATGATCCAGTCCCCAGCTGACCCTCCTGCCCAGCCAGCCGCAGGCGGGGGTAGAGATTTTAGAGGCGGAGGTCGAGACCGTAGAGGTAGAGACCGTCCACCCAGAGGTAGAGGTCAGCCAGTTGATGGTCGTCCCAGAGACGCAGCCTCGCAGGGAGGTGCACATCCCCGTTTCTATGCTTTAATGCAGCCAGTGCCGCAGGCAGAGGCATCGACGCCGTGATTACAGTGTACTATTCTCGTACGTGGCGCAGGTGCTTCCGCATTATTTGACCCCGGATCTACATATTCCTATGTGTCTTCCTACTTCGCACCGTATTTGGCCGTGCCCGGCTATGCTCTGGATATTCCAGTTTATGTGGCTACACCAGCGGGTGACTCCATTGTAGTCGATCGGGTGCATCGTTCGTGCGTAGTTATATTTGGGGGTCTTGAGACCCGTGTTGATCTGTTGCTCTTGGATATGGTAGATTTTGATGTCATATTGGGGATGGACCGGTTGTCCCCATACCATGCTATTCTTGATTGTCATGCTAAGACTGTCACCTTAGCCTTGCCGAATCACCCCGATTAGAGTGGAAGGGTACCTCAAGCCACTCCGTTCGCACCGTTATTTCTTATGTTAAGGCTCGACGTATGGTCGAGAAGGGGTGTCTAGCTTATTTGGCTTATGTTCGTGATTCCAGCGCAGAAGTTCCTTCCATTGATTCAGTCCCTATTGCACGGGAGTTTCCGCAGGTTTTTCCTTCAGACCTGCCGGGCATGCCACCCGACAGGGATATTGACTTCTGTATTGATTTGGCACCGGGCACTCAACCCATCTCTATTCCACCCTATCGTATGGCCCCGCCGGAGTTAAAAGAGTTGAAAGATCAGTTGCAGGACCTTCTTGAGAAGGGTTTTATCAGGCCCAGTGTTTCCCCCTGGGGAGCACCTGTATTATTTGAAAAGAAAAAGGATGGCTCGATGCGGATGTGTATTGATTACCGACAGTTAAACAAGGTGACTATCAAAAATAAATATCCACTGCCGAGGATTGATGATTTGTTTGACCAGCTCCAGTGAGCGAGGGTATTCTCTAAGATAGACTTGAGGTCGGGCTACCATCAGCTGAAGATCAGGGCGGCCGACATTCCTAAGACAACCTTTCGCTCTAGATACGGGCATTATGAGTTCTCGGTCATGTCCTTCGGGTCGACCAATGCCCCAACAACATTCACGGAGTCGATGAATCGGGTATTCGTGCCTTACTTAGAACTCGTTCGTGATAGTCTTCATAGATGACATCCTCGGTATACTCCCGCAGCCCAGAAGAGCACGAGCAAGACCTCAGAGTGGTTCTTAGACTCTGAAGGATAATCACTATATGCCAAATTTTCAAAATGTGAGTTCTGGCCGAGTTCGGTAGCATTTCGGGTCACATCGTATTAGTAGTATTCACGTAGACCCAAAGAAGATCGAGGCAGGCTCGAATTGGCCTCGACCGCCTTCGTGGACCGAGATACCGAGTTTCTCGGGATTAGCAGAGTTACTACCGTCGTTTTGCAGAGGGGTTTTCTTCTATTGCAGCCCCGATGACCAGTTTGACCCAGAAGGGTTCCAGTTTCAGTGGTCCGAGGAGCGTGAGGCGAGCTTTCGTAGCTCAAGACAGCCTTCGACCACCGCACCGTTGTTGGTACTACCCACAGGCACGTGGCCTTATACAGCTTATCGTGACGCATCTCGCACAGGCTTGGAGCGGTATTGATGCAGATGGTAGGTTATCGCTATGCTTCGAGGCAGCTTAAAGATACATGAGAAAAATTATCCAGCTCATGATCTTGAATTAGCAAGCAGTGGTTCATGCCTTAAAGATTTGGAGGCATTATCTATATGGTGTGACATGCGAGGTGTACACCGATCACAAAAGCCTACAATACTTGTTCAAGCAAAAGGAGTTGAATCTACGACAATGGAGATGGTTAGAGTTGCTAAAAGACTATGATGTTACTATATTATATCACCCAGGTAAGGCCAATGTGGTGGCCGATGCATTGAGTAGAAAGTATGCCAGCATGGGTAGTCTTGCATATATTCCGGTCAATTAGAGACCATTAGCTCTAGATGTCCAGGCCTTAGCCAACCGGTTCGTGAGATTAGACATTTCTGAGCCTAGCAGGGTGTTAGCCCGCACGGTCGCTCGTTCTTCTTTATTAGAGCGTATCCGTGAGAGGCAATTTGATGATCCTCATTTGCGTGAGTTGAGAGATACAGTACAGCGGGGAGGTGCCACACAGGTAAATCTAGATGATGATGGGGTATTGAAATTGCATGGTCGAGTTTGTGTGCCCAATGTCGAAGGAATTCGAGAGTTGATCTTAGCAGAGGCCCACAGTTCGCGGTATTCTATTCACCCAGGCGCCGCGAAGATGTACCAGGACTTACGGCAACACTATTGGTGGCGCAGAATGAAGAAAGATATCGTTGCGTATGTCGCTCGTTGTCTAAATTGTCAGCAGGTGAAATATGAGCACCAGAGACCTGGTGGTGTATTCCAGAGGATTGAAATTCCCGAGTGGAAATGGGAGCGGATCACTATGGACTTCGTTACGGGACTTCCTTTGACTCGGAGGAAATTTGATGCTATTTGGGTCATTGTTAATAGGCTGACCAAATCAGCACACTTTATTCCAGTATCTGTCTCCTACTCGTCTGAGAGGTTAGCGGAGGTTTACATTAGGGAGATTGTTCGTCTCCATGGGGTGCCGCATCTATTATCTCCGATCGGGGTACGCAGCTTACTTCGCGGTTCCGGAGAGCGGTCCAAGCAGGAGTTAGGCACTCGTGTGGAGTCGAGTACAACATTTCATCCTCGGACGGATGGCCACTCCGAGAGGACTATTCAGCGATTCTCGAGGACATGCTTCGAGCCCGTGTTATTGATTTCGGAGGCTCGTGGGATCGCTTCTACCATTAGCGCAGTTCGCCACAATAACAGCCTACCAATCTAAGCATCCAGTATGGCTCCGTACGAGGCGTTGTACGGTAGGCGATGTCGATCACCGCTGGATGGTTTGAACCGGGAGAGGCTCGCTTGTTGGGTACAGACTTAGTTCAGGAGGCCTTGGATAAGGTCAAGACTATTCAGAGAGATTGCGTTCAGCTCAGCCTAGGCAAAAGACTTATGCGGATCGTAAGGTTCGAGATGTAGATTTCATGGTCGGTGAACGAGTATTGCTCCGAGTGTCGCCTATGAAGGGCGTGATGAGGTTTGGGAAGAAGGGCAAGCTCAGCCCTAGGTATATTGGCCCATTTGAGATTCTAGACGGAGTGGGAGGGGTGGCTTACAGATTAGCTTTGCCGCCTAGCTTATCAGCCGTGCATCTAGTTTTTCATGTATCTATGCTTCTGAGATACCACGGCGATCCCACACATGTGTTAGACTTCAGTACTGTCCAATTGGACAATGATCTATCTTACGAGGAGGAGCCGGTAGCCATTCTAGACCGACAGGTTCGACAGTTGAGGTCGAAGAGTTATCCTTCTGTGCGTGTTCAGTGGAGAGGTCAGCCTCCTGAGGCATCGACCTGGGAGTCCGAGTCTGATATGCGGAGCCGTTACCCACACTTGTTTCCTGACTCATGTACTTCTTTCTTTTGCCCGTTCGAGGACGAAAGGTTGTTTTAGAGGTGGAGATTGTGACGACCCAAAGGGTCATCACTTATTTTATTAATAATTTCGAGCTTCTGAGGCCTTGAAAACCTCATTCTATGTTGCCTCGATTTACGTGCACGATCCGAGCATGTAGCCGGAAAGATTTTGTTATAGAAAATATGAATTCTATGAGAAATTTGGATAAAAATGATATTAATATTGATATGGTTGACTTCGGTCAACATTTTTGGTAAACGGATCCGGACCCGAGATTTGATGGTCCCGAGAGGTCCGTAGGAAAATATGGGACTTGGACATGTGTCCGGAGTCGAATTCTGAGGCCTAGAGCCATAGTTATGAATTTTTATGTAAAATTGTTTTTGATGCAATTATTAAAGGAAATAAATTAATAGACCTTGGTATCGGGCTCGTATTTTGGTTCCGACGCCCGGTACAAGTCTTAAATATTATATATGTGATTTCTGTAAAGTTTGGTGACATTTGGATGTCGTTTGAGATGTTTTGGACCTTGAGTTCCAAGTTAAGAAGTTTTGAAAATCAAAAGTATGAAAATCATGAGTTTGAGGCTCGATTTGATTAAAACGAAGTGATATTGGCGATATGATCGCACGAACAAGTCCATAATGTGTTTTCGAGGTTGTGTACATGTTTGGTTTGGAGCCCGGGGGGCTCGGGTAAAGATTTGATAGGCCGTTGGATGAAAATCTGAATTTTGAACTGCTGGTTTTTTTCACCCAGCTGTTGGCTTCGCAATTGCGAAGAATTTCTCGCAATTGCGAAGGGGACAGAGTAAGGCAAGGCTCGCAAATGCGAACCTTGATCGCAAATGCGAAGCCAGCCTTGTTCGCAAATGCGAACAATTGTTCGCATTTGCGAAGGTCCCCAGTGCTGCCTTGGTTCGCAAATGCGAACCATTGTTCGCAAATGCGAACGTCCTAGTGACTGCCTTGGTTCGCAAATGCGAACCATTGTTCGCAAATGCGAACACCGCCTTATACAGCATGTGTTCGCAAATGCGAACATTAGTTCGCAAATGCGAACTGTTCGCAAATGCGAACAAATATTCGCAAATGCGAACTTCCCACCCTTAGCTTATTTTTCAAACTCCAGAAATTGGTCGGGGTTCGCAATTGCGAACCCATGTTCGCAAATGCGAACACAAAGACCTGAAAAACACGGATTTCAGTCATTTCTTCACATTTTTACAAAACCAAAACACCTATTTGCGATTCTTCAAGGAATTCTTCTTCATCAAATCGATTGTAAGTCACTTTTTACTTAATTCTTTCAATTCCTAACATCATTAAACATGTTTTTCATTAGAAATCAAATGTTTTCATGGTAAAATTCTTGTTTTTGTTAGAAAATAGGGTTTTTCATAAATTAGGGAATTGGACCTCGAATTGAGGTCCGATTTTGAAACAAATTATATATATGAACTCGTGGGGGAATGGGTAACCGGATTTTGGTCCTAACCCCGAATTCCGACCATGTGGGCCCGGGTTGAAATTCACTATTCATGGCAGAATGTTGTAAAAGTGGTAATTGGTATTAAGAATTAGTTTGTTGAGTAGAATTGATGATATTAAATCAATTGTGTATAGATACAGTTGGATTGGAGCCAAATTGAAAGAAAAGACATTTCCACGGATTGGATTGTTCATAAGCATTCGAGGTAAGTGTTTGTTCTATCCTAGCTTGAGGGAATAGGATTATGTGTTATGTGTTATGTGATCGAGTGCGGTGTATGGGCCGTGGTGACGAGCATCCATACACTGGCGTCTAGTATGACCGTGAGTCGTTGGAAATTGTTCTCCCTTGTTGGGACTTGTTGTGAAGATAATTATTGATTGCCCTTGATGGGACGATTTATGAATTGTTGTTTCTTTCTCTCCCCTTAACTGTGATTGTTATTTGGGTGAGGAAGAGTGATAATGCACGAAGGGTGATGCCGTGCAATTGTTTGCTATTTCTTGAATCAATATTACTTGTGTTTCCATTATACCTTGTTTTCCTTGTGAACTTATCTAATTGTTATTTGGGTGAGGAAGAGTGATAATGCACGAAGGGTGATGCCGTGCCATGTTTATTTATTTATTTATGCACGAAGGATCATGTCGTGCACTATTATTGAACCATGTACGAAGGATCATGCCGTACCATGGATGTGAGGATGAGAGTAAAAGCACGAAGGGTGTTGCCGTGTACTTTATTTGCTTATTTGGTGAGGATGAGAGTAAAAGCACGAAGGGTGATGCCGTGCAACTGTTTGCTATTTCTTGAATCAATATTACTTGTGTTTACATTACACTTTGTTTTTCCTTGTGAAATTATTAACCGTGGTTAATTGTTGGATTCTTTAAGATATTCCTTATTGTGTTAATACTTGATTATTTCTTGTTATTTTGTGGTACACATATATATATTGAATTGCACAGGTTTATGTGGGTGTCTGGTCCTAGGCTTGTCACTACTTCGCCGGGATAGGCCATGCACTTACCAGCACATGGGGTCGGTTGTGCTGATGCTACACTTCTGTGCGTTTTTGCACAGGTCCAGGTTACGATCAGGAGCAGCAGCAGCAGTAAGTAGATTGCGTGGGAGTTGATCATATTTGAGACCGAGGTAGCTTGCAGGCGTCCGCAGGCCCGGCGTCTCTCTCTTTATTTATGTTATTAGCTGGAGTCTCTTTGTTCCGAGACAAACAGAATTGTGTTATATTTCTTTCAGACTTTTATGTGTAGTATTCCATAGTAGTTCGTGAGTTGGTGACTCCACGTCTTGGGTAGAGGATTTCAGTATGATTTTCACTTTGTATCTAGTTATTTCTATTTCGATAAAGTATTCCGCAATTATTTAATTACAATTGTGTTAAAAACAGGATAGTATGAATATAGTGGCTTGCCTAGCTACCACGAGTAGGCGCCATCACGATCCCGATGTTGGGGGAAAATCCGGGTCGTGACAAGTTTTGTCCGAAAATGCCATCAATGTCAGGTACATGGAGATTTGATTCATGCACCTCCAACTGAGCTACATCCTATGTTAGTGTGGTGGCTATTTGTCGCTTGGGAAATGGATGTTATTGGCCCGATTAAGCCGAAAGCTTCGAATGGGCATCGATTCATACTGGTCACTATCGATTACTTCACAAAATGGGTCGAGGCTGTCACCCTCAAATCAGTCACCAAGAAAGCCGTGGTGAATTTTGTACACTCGAATCTTATTTGTCGTTTGGTATACCCGCAACTATCATCACAGACAATGCTGCAAATCTGAATAGTCGTTTGATGGAAGAAATATGCGAGCAATTCAAAATAACGCATAGGAACTCCACTTTTTATCAGCCCAAAGCCAATGGTGCTGTTGAAGCAGCAAACAAAAACATTAAGAAGATTTTGAGAAAGACAATCCAGAGTTCTAGACAGTGGCATGAACAATTACCTTTCGCCTTACTGGGATATCGTACTATAGTACACACATCGGTGGGAGCAACCCTATACTTGTTAGTCTATGGAACCGAGGCTGTGATACCGGCAGAGGTAGAAATTCCTTCACTCCGGACGATTGTTGAAGCAGAGATTGAAGATAGCGAATGGGTTAAGACTCGATTGGAGCAACTAACTTTTATTGATGAAAAGCGAATGGCTGCAGTCTGTCACGGACAATTGTACAAACAAAGGATGGCTCGTGCTTACAACAAGAAAGTACGACCAAGAAATTTTGAAGAGGGTCAGATGGTTTTAAGACGCATTCTTCCGCATCACCAGGAAGCGAAAGGAAAATTCGCTCCTAATTGGAAGGGACCATATATCATCAGGAAGATACTGCCGAGAGGAGTATTATACTTGGGAGATATGGAAGGAAATAATCCTAAGCCAGCTGCGAATGCAGATACCGTCAAAAGGTATTATGTCTAAGTTTGCTTCGATGATGTCCTTACAAGTCGAAATGATTGAAGGCTTTTATTCCCGCTACCCAAACACTACCAACCCTTTTTGAAAACCCTTTGAGCCAGTTATATTTCCTTGGCTACCCTCTTTGGAATCCAAAACCAACAAAAAAAATCCAAAGTAAACCAAAGAAAAAAACAAAACAAAACAAAGTACCTGAACTACGTTCTGACTTGATTCCGAAAGGATACGTAGGCAACCTCTCCCTGAGGTTCAGTCACACCAAACCAAAAATCCTAATTTCCCCAAAAAAATGAAATTGGGGCAGATGATATGGCGATTCAGTTTAGATCCATCAAGATGATTCCAAAGTTGTAATTTTGTTCATAATTCTTGTTACCCAAACCGAGTACAAGTCCTTCAAGATCGATGCGGAGAAAATAGAGACTGAGAAAACATCGTCGTTGCGATCCGAAGCATATGGAATGAATAGAAATAAAATGAGAGAGTCTTATTGGTGAAAACCTTCGGGCACCATAAGACGATGGAAGTAGAGAAATACAAAATGAGAGAGCCTGTAAGTAAGAACTCGCAAAGAGTGTTATATTGCGATGGTGAGAAGAGAAATGAGAGAGGTCGATTAGCGAAAACCCGCGAAAGGGCGCTATCAACCAAAAAGGGTATTTCATCACTAGAGGTTCTGGCACGGCTCCCTAGCTTGGAAACATAGACCTGTTTTTGGTTCATAAGGAAGTGAGAGTTTGTGACGATCGAGCATTTAGTTCGAGAAGCATGTCATGTCGGTTTGAAGTCAGCATACACCTCAGATAAGTCCTTCTTTTTCCCCCGAAAGGGACACTTCTATTTTGATTCATTTTTTATTCTTTGATCATTTTTCTTTGGATCCCTTTCATTTTAACGTTTAATTCCAAAATTACTGCAAAGAAAGGTGACAGGACCGTTTATACAGAATTCCGTCTGGTAAAGAAGAAAGACCCAACCTCAGTGGTGTATTGATACAATTCCCGATTGATCATGATGATTGATCATTTCCAAAAGAAAGGATGTTAGGAAGGAAATGTAAATCAAAGGCTAATGTCTTTAGAAGAAATGGAATGAGACAAAAAGATAGAGCCCGTACAGGAAAATCCTCATAGAAACCCGAGGCTAAACCCGAACAGTTTGAAAGGAAGTCACCCCAAAGCCAATTGGTAGCAAAGTTCTCAATGGAAATGGGACAAAGATCAAGCATTGAAGATAATCAATGCCACAAAGTCAACTACTTTTTCAACTAATAAAATGTTCTTTGTTGAAAGCAGGTCTATTTAATTGTGCAAGAAGAAGGTACAACCAAAGAAGTGAAATACGCAAGCATTTAAATGGCTCTGGAACAAGGAAAACGCATAAAAAGTGAAGTTTCTTTTCAAAAGCTTTATCTTATGTATTTGTTGATGGGTAAAAAGAAAATACCTAAAAGAAGACCCATAAGGAATAATAAAAGAAAAGAAAATGAAAACTCCAAAAAGAGAATCAAATCATGTTAGTCCAATATCCGTTTGGACCCCAGTCAGAAAACCGAGGGTCTCTCAGGCCAGAAAGCCATGAGACATTGCTTTTGAATTCCGGCCAAAAAGCCGTGAAAACTTTCTTTCAAAATCCCCGGTCAGAAAACTAAGGATTCTCCAGTCAGAAAACTATGGAGCCATTTCTTTTAGACTCCGGCTAGAAAACCGAGGGTCTTCCAGCCAGAAAGCCGTGAGACATTGTTTGAGTTCCGGCCAGAAAGCCATGAAACTCTTCTTCCCAGTCAGAAAACCGAGGATCTCCCAGTCAGAAAACTGTGGAGCCATTTCTTTAAACCCCAGCCAGAAAACCGAGGGTCTTTCGGCCAGAAAGCCGTGAAATGTTGTTTTTGAATTCCAGCCAGAAAGCCGTGAAACTCTTCTTCAAAATCCCTAGTCATAAAACCGAGGATCTCCCAGTCAGAAAACTATAGAGCCATTTCTTTTAAACCCCGACCAGAAAACCGAGGGTCTTTCGGCCAGAAAGCCGTGAAACATTGCGTTTGAATTCCGGCCAAAAAGCCATGAAAACTCTTCTTCAAAATCCTGGCCAGAAAACCGAGGATCTCCTGTCAGAAAACTGTGGAGCCATTGATTAAAACACCGGCCAGAAAACCAAGGGTCTTTCAGCCTGAAAGCCGTGAGACATTGTTTTGAATTCCGGAAAGAAAGCCGTGAAAACTCTTCTTCAAAATCCCGGCCAGAAAACCGAGGATCTCCCAGTCAGAAAACTGTGGAGCCATTCATTAAAACCCCGGCCAAAAAACTGAGTGTCTTCCGGCCAGCAAGCCGTGAGACGTTGTTTTGAATTCCGGTCAGAAAGTCGTGAAAACATTTCTTTTAAAATCCTGGTCAGAAAACCGAGGATTCTCCCAGTCAGAAAACTGTGGAGCCATTCCTTAAAACCCCGGTCAGAAAATCGAGGGTCTTCCGGCCAAACAACCGTGGGACGTTGCTTTGAATTGTAGCCAGAAAGCCGTGAAAACTTTCTTTCAAAATCCCGGTCAGAAAACCGAGGATCTCCTAGTCAGAAAACTACGAAGCTGTTTCTTCAAAACCCCGGCCAGAAAATCGAGGGTCTCCCGGCCAGAAAGCCATGGAACGTTTATTTGTGAAACTATGGTTCTAAAAAATATCAAGATTCTCTTGAACAATACTAAAAGAGTCTTTTTAATCACTTTCTGTGTCACAACTAACTCACGAAATTTTCCTAGTGAAACTGGGGCAGAAAAATTTCGTTCGGTTGTTTGTTTTGTTGTCTAAACATGTTTGACCTCGGGACGCAATGATCGAGATAGCCTACGAGTGGAACCTCAATCCAGATTGAAGAAAAGAAGAAAAGAACTAAAAGAAAATAAGTTCAAACGTTGGAGTAAACAAAAGCGCGGATTGCTCAGAATCTGATTGAAGTAACAAGCTCCGCCGACTCCGTTTCACTCAATGTTACAGAAATGAGCAAGCACCTACAGCTTGTGAGCATAAAGATTCAGATCGAGGTCTACAGCAAAATCAGCTAAGATTCAAGATCAAGTTTTCAAGAGAATCATAGATAGAAATCTTGTAACTCATAGTTTGATAGCATAGCTAGTTTAACTTTAATTTCTCTTTCGGTGTAATAAGGAAGTCAGTAAGCAGTAAGCAGCAACAGCAGCAATGATAGCAACAGTAACAGCAAAGTGTTAGTCCACGGTAGTCCCAGCTACCGAAACTTCCAGAACTACATTGACCTGATTCATGTTTAGCCCGGGATATGTAGGAAGCCTCCCGAAGCAAAGGCTCGGTCAAGAATTTTTTTTTCAAAATGCATCACACGGAGTGCTCAAAACGGGCAAAATCGCTCGTATTTGCTCATTGTCTTTGCACGAAAACTCTTCGAGTTTACAGGCAAAGAGGGCAGCTGTGAGCACATGAATTTTGCCCTACACAATAATTGCTCCCAAAATTCAAAATAAAATAGTTTTTTGTGTTGTGTGCGATTTTCTGTGAATTTTGTGTAATTTCTTAATTATTATTTGCATTTTTTGTCTATGCGTGTTATTGTTAAATTAATTAAAAACACAAAAAATATCGCATTTAGGACTCAATTTTACAATAGGAATTAATTAGTATTTTTATGATTTAGAATTTTTGTTTTTAATTACTTAGGATTTAAAATGAAGAAATTAAAGAGAAAAGAGAGAGCAAACCGGACTGAGCCGTTTTGATTCGAACCAAGACCAGGCCCAATTGTGACTCCTGCCCAGTCCAATAAGACTTGGCCCAATACGACGTCCGAACGACTTCGTATTTGTCACATTCCATCGACACGTTAGATCACATCGGTTTCAACGGACCGGATCAACTGATCCCCAACCCGTCTCCTCCGACCCGTGACCCGTCCTCCACGCCCGAACAAACCCCGTCGTCTCCTTTAATTTGAGCCGTTGGACCCCTTCATCCAACGGACCAGATTAATCATCTAATTTCTAACTGAGGAAAGACCCCCCCCTCCAAACCCTTGGTCACACTAAACATTTCCCAAAAGCCCCTCCCCATCATCTCTGAGAGACGAACCAAACACCCCCAAGAACCCTAACGCCTCCCCCTGTCTCCTCGCCTGAAAAGCCGGCGGCGACGATGCTGGTAACTCCCAAACTAACACCACTGAACCACCCTAACTCCCCCTCTCCAAAGCCAAACTCCGTTAACCTCGAATCACCCTGGGCCGCTTCGAATCTTCATTTGAAGATTCGAGCAAAGTATGAACACACTCCAATCAAGTCCAAACTCACCCCCAAACACTCCCATTACCTTCCTAATCTCCACACCACCATTGGTCCGGTTCTAATCCGGCCGGAATTAGTCGAACCTCAAATGGAGCCCTCAAGAACCCTAGAATTAAAAAACTAGGTATTTCGCCCAATTGAAAGAATTTAAAGTTAATAGACTTTAATTGGTATGTTTTCGTTTGAAAACATTTCAATTAAAGTCCATTCGACTTAAAAAAATGCAATTTCAAGTCCATTTGAGCCCGGGTCCGTTCGATTTCGGATTCTCTTCTTAAGGTATTTCATTTTTCTCTTTCTGTTTTATTATTGTGCTCATTGTTTGGTTTGGTCATTCGTTTGTTTCTATTTTGTGTTTAATTTTTAATCGTCTCTGCTTCTACTCCGTAAGACCTTTATTTGGTCTTTGTTATTTTGGTCGTCTGTTGGAATATATTAAGTTATAGAAATGCAAATTGGTTTTGATTGATACTGTCGAGTAGCTAAATTTTGCATTTTTTTGTTTTGTTTTCCTGAGCATTTCAAATCACTAATTCAATGATTGATTGTTGTTACTTATATGTGTTATATGTTGTGATGGATTCAACGAATGTCGTCGAATAGTTAGTTTCGCTATTCTTTTGTTTTTGCCGAGACTTGTTGAAATCATTGGTTCATCGATTGATTGTTATCAATTCTACGTATTGCAATCGTTTAGTCGAATGTCGTCAAACTAATTCTGTGTTTCTGTTTGAACCATGATTTAGCTAAACTATTAGGATTCCCTGTTGGATTGAACTTTAAATTCTGTTAAATTTTAAATTAGAAAGTCTGATTGGATATAGCTGTTTAATTCTGATAAGGAGTTAGAAAAACCAACAGCTAGGTGTGAGGAACATGTTCTAGTAGTGGTACCTGCTGGACAGCAGGTATCCCACATAGTTGCTGCACTTGGGAATTTTTAAAACAATAGAACCATACTTAGACAAGGGGGAGTGGAAAAAACAGGGGAATAACATGGGTGGCTTAATTTAAAACAGAGGGAAAAAGGGCTGCAAGGCTGTTTTCAGCCTGGTTATATAGGAGGCACACACACCCTCCAAAAAGGGGAGCCTCTTACAGAGATTTACACCCTTGAAAGAGAGAGATTCTGTACACATTAGAAAACTGAGTTTTACATTGAATTCAACACGTCCAATAGTGTCACGACACGGATTTTTCCCCAACATCGGGATCTTGATGGCGCCTACTCGTGGTAGCTAGGCAAGCCACTGTATTCATACTATCCTGTTTTTAACCCAATTTTAACTAAATAAATGCGGAATACTTTATTGAAATAGAAATAACTAATTACAAAGTAAAAATCATACTGAAATCCTCTACCCAAGTCGTGGAGTCACCAACTCACGAACTACTATGGAATACTACACATAAAAGTCTGAAAGAAATATAACATAATTCTGTTTGTCTCGGAACAAAGAGACTCCAGCTAATAACATAAATAAAGAGAGAGACGCCGGGCCTGCGGACGTCTGCAAGCTACCTCGGTCTCGAATATGATCAACTCCCACGCAATCTATTTACTGCTGCTGCTGCTCCTGATCGTAACCTGGACCTGTGCAAAAACGCACAGAAGTGTAGCATCAGCACAACCGACCCCATGTGCTGGTAAGTGTCTGGCCTATCCCGGCGAAGTAGTGACAAGCCTAGGATCAGACACTCACATAAACCTGTGCAATTCAATATATATATGTGTACCACAAAATAACAAGAAATAATCAAGTATTAACACAATAAGGAATATCTTAAAGAATTCAACAATTAACCACAGTTAATAAATTCACAAGGAAAACAAAGTATAATGTAAACACAAGTAATATCAATTCAAGAAATAGCAAGCAGTTGCACGGCATCACCCTTCGTGCTTTTACTCTCATCCTCACCAAATAAACAAATAAAGTACACTGCATCACCCTTCGTGCTTTTACTCTCATCCTCACATCCATAGTACGGCATGATCCTTCGTACATGGTTCAATAACATGGCACGGCATGATCCTTCGTGCATAATCAATAAATAAACATGGCACGGCATTAACCTTCGTGCATAAATAAATAAACATGGCACGGCATCACCCTTCGTGCATTATCACTCTTCCTCACCCAAATAACAATCACAGCTAAGGGCAAAGAAAGAAACAATAATTCATAAACTGTCCCAACAAGGGCAATCAATAATTATCTTCACAACAAGTCCCGACAAGGGAGAAGAATAACAATTTTACAACCTGGCAAAGGTTCAACAATTCATTTTCCAACGACTCACGGTCATACTAGACGCCAGTGTATAGATGCTCGTCACCACAGCCCATACACCGCACTCGATCACATAACACATAACACATATTCCTATTCCCTCAAGCTAGGATATAACAAACACTTACCTCGAATGCTTATGAACAATTCAATCCGTGGAAATGTCTTTTCTTTCAATTTGGCTCCAATCCAACCGTATCTATACACAATTGATTTAATATCATCAATTCTACTCAACAAACTAATTCTTAAGACCAAATACAAGTTTTACAACATTCTGCCCGGAATAGTGAATTTCAACCCTGGGCCCACATGGTCGGAACTCGGGGTTAGGACCAAAATCCGGTTACCCATCCCCCCACGAGTTCATGTATATAATTTGTTTCAAAATCGGACCTCAATTCGAGGTCCAATTCCCCAATTTATGAAAAACCTATTTTCTAACAAAAACAAGAATTTTACCATGAAAATCTTTGATTTCTTATGAAAAACATGTTTAATGATGTTAGGAATTGAAAGAATTAAGTAAAAAGTGACTTACAATCGTTTTGATGAAGAAGAAATCCTTGAAGAATCGCAAATATGTGTTTTGGTTTTGTAAAAAGTGAAGAAATGACCGAAATTCGTGTTTTTCAGGTCTCCGTGTTCGCATTTGCGAATACGGGTTCGCAATTGCGAACCCCGACCAATTTCGGAGTTTGAAAAATAAGCTAAGGCTGGGAAGTTCGCATTTGTGAACATTTGTTCGCATTTGCGAACACCGGCAATAAAGGGATGTTCGCATTTGGAACTAATCGTTCAGCATTTGCGAACACATGTCAGATATGCGTAGTTCGCGATTTATAACAATGGTTCGCATTTGCGAACCAAGGCAAGATGGGGAATGTTCGCATTTGCGAACTTTTGTTCGCATTTGCGAACATACGCAGGCACTGGGGACCTTCGCAAATGCGAACAATTGTTCGCATTTGCGAACAAGGCTGGGTCAAAGGGTGCTTCGCATTTGCGATAAAGGTTCGCATTTGCGAGCCTTGCCTTACACTGTCCCCTTCGCAATTGCGAAAAATTCTTCGCAATTGCGAAGCCAACAGCTGGGTGAAAAACCAGCAGTTCAAAAATTCAGAATTTCATCCAACGGCCTATCAAATCTTTACCCGAGCCCCCCGGGCTCCAAACCAAACATGTACATAAGCTCAAAAACACATTATGAACTTGTTCGTGCGATCACATCGCCAATATCACTTCGTTTTAATCAAATCAAGCCTCAAACTCATGATTTTCATACTTTTGATTTTCAAAACTTCTTAACTTGGAACTCAAGGTCCAAAACATCTCAAACGACATCCAAATGTCACCAAACTTTACAGGAAATCACATATATAATATTTAAGACTTGTACCGGGCGTCGGAACCAAAATACGAGCCCGATACCAAGGTCAATTAATTTATTTCCTTTAATAATTACATCAAAAACAATTTCACATAAAAATTCATAACTTGGGCTCTAGGCCTCGGAATTCGACTCCGGACGCATGTCCAAGTCCCATATTTTCCTACGGACCTCTCGGGACCATCCAATCTCGGTCCGGATCCGTTTACCAAAAATGTTGACCGAAGTCAACCATATCAATATTAATATCATTTTTATCCAAATTTCTCATAGAATTCATATTTTGTATCACGAAATCTTTCCGGCTACATGCTCGGATCGTGCACGTAAATCAAGGCAACATAGAATGAGGTTTTCAAGGCCTCAGAAGCTCGAAATGATTAATTAAATAAGTGATGACCCTTTGGGTCGTCACAAATAGTCTCTTTAGTTGGAAACAAAACCTGTTTTGTTTGTTTCAGTTTGAAAACACATCTAGTTTCTTCACCGAAATTGGTTCTGTTGTTTCTCTCTTGGTTTTTTTCTGGATTCTTTGTTTTGGTGTTCAAATCATCTTTGGGATTGGTGTTTTTGGTTGTTTGTTTTTCTCCTGGATTTCTGACCGAGAGTTGCTACTGCTGTTGATGTTGGTTTGAATTTGGTTGGTTGTTGCTGCATACTGTTGCTAACTCCTCATTTATTTCGATTCTACCTCCAGGTACACATCCTTTGGGCTTATCTACTCTTGTACTAGAAATGAAATGAAAGACCACATTTGAATTTTGTCGTTTTGAAGCCATTACATAAGTGATCCTGTTAGCAATTTTATCAAATTAAAGACTGTTAGCAAAAATAGATATTATGTAGCTATTTGCTTAAAGGATTAGAAATGCATATAGTCTTGTATGTTTACTTAGTTCTTGCCTCGGCATGTACGAATTGAAACAAAATCCGCCGGGCTTGTATTGTTTATCATTGTAAATATTGGTTTATTTTGGGACTATTGATAAAAATAGACATTGGTTTTTTCATTTACGCTTATTTAGTTTCTATTCTTGTTAGTATATGTTCGGGACTTGTGTAAGTCAAAACTAGCCAATTCGGATTGAGATTCCTTTTTGATATTCTGTAGGTAATTGGTTTTTAAAGTCAAATCGTTCAAGCATATTTAAAGTGTTGTTTTAATTAATTTTAGCTATTAACATAAGATGTTTGGGATCATTTTCGAGTTTTCTTCACTTAATTCTTCTTTGAAATCTACTTGTAATTAAGCAAACAAAAATAATTTAGCCTATGCTCTAGATGCCAATGTTAGGTCGATTTTAATCGCATAGTTTTGATTTCGCCAATTTACATTTGACTAAGGATAGTAAAAAGCCAAAGCGAACAATCTTACTTTCCAATAATGAACCATGTCAAATTACCTCTACTTCGCATAGTTTAATCAACTTTTCATTAAGTTTATACCTTTTTCGTCCAATCTTTGGCCCTACGTCAACAAGTTACGAAATAAGATACCATTTTGTATAGATCTTAATTGGAAATAACCTCAATGGACATTTCAATAAATTAATTTTTTTTGTCTAGCCTAACAATCGTTTTAATCGGCATAGTTTCAAAAATATGTAATCCGGATACATTTTTTATTTATTTACCTATTTGTCAAAAGTCCGAGTCTATGTCGTAATTAGATTTTCTTTCGGTAAAGTTTCGAATTAATAGAGCGGTTTAAAGTTTAATTAAAGCATATTATTTATTAAACATGTATAAAATCAGGTATTTTTAGTCATTTAGAATAATTGAAGCGACCGTGCTAGAACCACAGGATCTGGGGGTGCCTAACACCTTCCGCCGGGTCAACAGACTTCCTTACTTAGAATTTCTGGTTCGCAGAAATTCACGACTTCATTTGGAAAGTTGTAAATCCTCGATTTGGGATTTAAATAAATCGGTGACTTGGAACACCATAATTTATTCCAAGTGGCGACTCTGAATTAAATAAATAATCCCATTTCGAATATTGTCACTTAAATTTGAAAAAAATATTCCTCGCCCGTCTTTTACCCTCGGGGTAGGGGGCGCGCCAAAAGGAGGTGTGCCAATGTTCTCTTTCTTCTTCGAGATCTTTGATGATCTTGTTACTTTTGACAGTGGCTTTGACAATTTTCTTTCTCAGTCGAGCTACCTCAAACTCATGCTTATCCTGTAGCTGTTGAACCAACATGGCTCTTTCCTTGGCATCTTTGGCCAGTTGCTTCTGAGCCCTGACTAACTCATTTTCTGCCTTGTCTAAGTCGAAGCTGTAGTCATTCACTTTGCACCGAAGAATTTCAATCAATTTCTCATCTCGGGCTAAGCGAACAGGGGTCTTGGATGCAATTTTCATTTTAGCAACCTGAGCCTTCAGAATTTCATTTTCTTTTTTCAGCTTCTTTTTCTCTCCTTCGTCAGATGCTGCCTGCAAACCGGTCTCATACTGGAGATCTCTCAATTGTTCTTCCAGCAAGCTGATCTTGGCCTTATATTCACTTTCTTTGGCCGCCCAATTCCTATTTTCCTTAGATTGCTCTGCCAGATCTTGCTAGTGAGGTCTTTTCGATGGCCTGTCATGCTCAATATCCCGTCGATACCATGCGGAATACCCAGACGACACTTCACCCCGAGCTTTGTTCTACACACAAGTCTCCACTTTCAAATTCTGACATTCATTCCAAATCTGACAGACTTTTGCTTCCGGGAATTGCCCATTCGGACTAATCTCTATCACTTGCGAACAGAGGTCCCCATCTTTGGGTATAACTTGACATCTACCAAGCTGTCATAGTGCCCTGTATGGGGCATAAGGCTGGATACTTTATAAACCCATGAGCAAAAAGTTTTACCCTTCTGTCGGCATATAAATCACCTCGTCGAGAGGCAACCAATCATATGCCCAATCAATCTAGTCGTCGGTCAATGATTGTAGATGCGAAATCCAATCCTTTACTCCCTATGGCAACTTAACTTCTTTTGTTCTCGTGTAAAATTCCTTGAGGCACGTTTTTCCAGTCGGCCCAAAGCTTGAGAATGAAGGATAATGGCATAGATGTTCTATCAACCAGATTTGCAAGATCAAGTTGCATCCCTCAAAGAAGTTGGCCCCTGCTTTGCATGTAGTCAAGGCACGGTAGATGTCTGCCAAAATCATTGGAGCCAGAGTACAATTATCTTGTACTACCAAAGTGCTTGCTACCCCGGCAACCTTTATATTGATGTGCCCATCTTTTCTCGGAAATATGATAATCCCGAGAAATGCCACTAAAAAAGAAAACCGTCGATGCTCCTCCCATTTTGCTCGGTTGGAATTGCTACAAAGCTTGTTCGTGGAGTCGTTAAAACCCCTAACATGTCCATATCTGCTATAAATGAAGTTCAAGGAGCAAAATTCGTTGGCTAAATCCTCGTTGTGGACGTTTTTAGCAATTTTCAAAGAATCCAAGAAGCGGTGCACCGTTACTGCTCTCGCGGCCACCGGGTATTTTTCTTTCAAGGGGGCCTCATTCTTCCCTATGTATAGAGCAATTTCCTCCAGAGTGGGAGTGAACTCAATGTCCGGAAGATGTAGTACATTGTGTGCAGGATCCCAATATGTGACCAGTGCTCTGATTATGCCGTCTCAGGGAATTATGTCCAATAATCCCGTGAGATCCTTTAAGTAGCCTTTGATCCAGTTTTGACCCTCCATTCCCATGTCGTTCCACCATAGTCTTAGCTCCAAAAGGATTTAATTCATTAAGGCGAAAGGTTCATTCTGTATTGTGCTCATCCTACACATTTATTAAGGAAATTTTATTTAGAAAAGAGAAAAAATATTTTTCAATGCAAATTTTCATTTTTGAAAGAGACGTGACTCTCAAAGTGGCCATTATTGCCAAAACAGCCTTCTGGCGTCCTTTCGAAACATTTAGCCATTTCCAAAAATAGTGAGCACTCAGTTTATTTGAAACAAAAAATATATTTTTGGTCTTTTTTCTAAAATGGTGGTTGGACCCGTTCAAGGGTTGCCTACGTATCCCGCCTAATGGAGAGAATCAAACCTGCGTAGTTCGGTCAGATTAGTTGACCAATTATTTCAACAACAAAGCAATTTTTTTCCAAATTTTCAGATTTTCCGATTGCATTTTTTCACTAGTACTTATTTCTCTCTCTCTTCTTTCTTTTCTATACTCGGGAATTTTGCCGGTCCACATGACGATCAAGGACAATAATGCAACACATAATATGCTCGGTCTTTTAATTACCGGGCCACCTATCATAGACGGACCCAACCCCTGTGTTGAGTCCCCTAAGTCAGATATGATGCAAATAATCGACCTAGACCTATGTTCAATATCTTAAAGTTTCATAGAGTGCTAGACTGTGTACCCAAGCGGACAACTCGAATCGAGGAGGGGGCTACATATCGGTGACTCGCAGAGTTAATCGGCTTTGTAACTTATCTGGCCTCTGTTTCTTAGTTCAGGTGTAACTTAATAGAAAGGGGAGTCTCAACCAGTAAGCATATCCCCGGAGGTGAAGAATAGAAAGGTTTTCGGCACAATTTTATATACAATACACGCAATATCAAAGCGGTAAACACATAGCATGTTGTTCAAAACATATAACAACGTCAAATAATTTCAAGGACGGCGATTCTAAGGAGCTCGAGTTCTTAAACCCCGAAACCAAAGTTATGGGTTGGTATTCCCCAGCAGAGTCGCTAGAGCTGTCACACCTACCTTTTTACTACCACACAAAGGCTTTTGTACCGATCCGTTTGGAAAGATATGTAGGGTATACCCACTTAAAGGACAATCGGTTCGGGATTTTTGTTAGATTATCAGGGTCGCACTTGAGAAAATAAGGGTGTCCCAAGTCACCAATTAATCCCGAATCCGAGGAAATTGACTTTGTTATTACAGTCCTCGAAACAAAGACCTGGATAAGGAACTCTGTTAACCCGGGAGAAGGTGTTAGGCATTCCCTGGATTCCGTGGTTTTAGCACGGTTGCTCAATCATCTTTCTTGAATCTTATTTGACTTGTTATAGATTTTAACAATACGTATGTGTTTTTTTACTTTTAATATTCTAAAGAATTGTAACATTATGAAAATGCACTTCGAGTCACACCGCAACCAGTACGCCCGTGACCTTTAGTACATTTAGGCTTTGCCTGGATTTTGGATTTTGAGTCGCACCAAGTGTACACTCGTATTTAAGGAAGGTATATTAAATCGTGCCTAATAGAGTCTATCGGCTTTTAATTATTTTGGGAGAGGCTATGAAGTTTACTAGTAGCCTTCTCGATTCTATCGATTCGTTATTTCATTACTAAGGGGGGCCCCACTATTGGGTGTCATGTGAGGCTCATCCCAATTTAATTTTAAGGCTCAATCTTAAAGTTTAACTATATTTTCTATACATGTTCTTTCCTTACTTAATTCTTACTAACATTTCTAAAAACGAGTCCAGACCCATGTCATTTTGTTTGTTATTAGGCCTGGATTTCTGGAATGACTTAGTGCAATATAAAACACGTCCAGGTCTTAGTGACCCAGATCCAGCCTGGGCTTTCAATCGATGGCCCAGCAGACATACGAGCACAGTCCAGGCTCACGCTATTTATCAAGCCAAGGCCCATTTGAGATAGCTAAAGCAGAAATGTAAACTTCACAATAAAACAAGCATACAAAACTAATAATGAAATCAGAATGCTTTTATTTATCAGAAAAGGGAAACCGATGTACAAGATGATCAACGTTAATTCCAGATTATAACTAACTTTTATATATGAGCACCAACTACTCTTATTCTTTTGTTTTCTGCTAAGTGACTTATACTAGCATTGAAACTACTTAACCTATAAACTAAGAGAAAGAAGCTATTCAACTATGTGAGGTTTTATTTAATCCGTCCAAATACTTGTTAATGATAACCAAATCACCTAAGACTAATTGATTAATGATATACACACGAGATCATATTACTGGATTTTCTATGATTTGTACCCGTTTATTATCACATACCAAATTGCAAATGACTTATCACTTCTGTTAATTGTTCTTCCTTTTTAGCTTATATGTATCTATATACAATTCAACAGATGTGATTAACTACTAATATTGATGTGAGCCACACTTATTTGATATCACGAATGCAGTCTTAATTGAGTTACTGCTTCATTTTACTTGTTTCTCTTTTAACTTACACTAATCTAGCTATCGATTTCCAGATCTGATTATCTACATGAGTTGTTTGAACTTGCTATTATCAATTCATGTTAGAGTTATCCGACCTTGTTTTAAATTTTATACCTATTTAACTAAGTGATTTACTACTATGACTATACTACCACTACATTACTAGCTATTACACTATTGTTTTGTTTCGTTTTTCTACTCATACACACTATACTACATCAGAACTACAGATCTAAACTATATTAAGCTACTAATCTGAAGAATAAATCAAGATACAAGTAGCAATCGACTTCAACTTTCAAACTTCATTCCAATTAATCATTTCAGCGGTACAGCTTCATTTGAATCAAGGAAATGTACCTGGATCAGCAAGATAAAATCCGATGAGTTCTAAGGGGCTAAGAGATAAACAACAGCAAGAGACTCAAACAGCAATGCAACAACGAAGATGAATCCCAAACGAGTAGAACAACCACAACAATAATGCAGATAATAGATCCAAGCAGAACTTCAAGCAGGAAAACCACAAAGACAAGCAGCTAAACCTGGTGTTCTTACTAAAAAAATGCAGGGAAAAACTACTTGCTATTTACTATATTTTTACTAAGATTTATCTATTGAAAAACCATCCCTTATTTCACTCTTTTTGGGGGTATTTATAGGTATAAGAATGGCAGATTTCTTGGGGGTAAAGAATGGAAGTAAATTCCACTTCTCTCCCTTTAAAAATCACTAAATCTACACTTAGACCCTATTTTCTGTTAAAAGATCCCTTCCAGCATGTGCTGGAATGTTCTTTTTGATTATTTTCCTAAGATTTTACCAAAGTATCCTTATTGGTTAGGGGTTTTTACTGATTTTCCTTTTTAGGGAGACCATTATACCCTTTAATCTTTGCAAAATTGCAAAAATCAGGGGTACAAATGACTCTCATGTCCCTATGTGTTCTATGTAATTCACTATTTTACAATTTGGGTTCCTTTCATGCCCTTAAGGACATTGCTGATTTACCTGACATACCTAGGTCAGGTTTCATCATTTCTGGACTTATTTAACTAGTGGCCAGTCCTTGCATTGGTATTTAAGGACTGGCCAGTTCTATCTTAAAGAGCTATTTCATTTTTAACCCTTTTTGTTTCATTTTCTGTTAATTAAAGACAATTTATTTCAATTAAAGTTAATTGCAGAACTAGCCTGCTTTATTACTATTCTTAGCTTGTTTAAAATATAGCCAGTCTCAAATTGAGACTTGGCTTGGGCAATTGAAGCCCATTTGTTGAACACATGCTGAGTAAGCCTTTGCAGACTTAGCCACCTATGATTCAGGGCTCCAATGAGCCTTGGTAAGTCTGAACTTGCAGACTTAACCAATTGTTACGCAACTAGCCACTTCAGGGTGGGCCAGTGTGCTGGACCTTGTAGAGTTGGTCAATTTGCAAAATTGGCCACTCTTTGGTCACTTATTTATCTTATAACTTATTGTTATTTGATTTTTAGTTTTAACCTATTTCAAAACTGACCATTTTATGAAACTTAGCACTAACAGCTATAAGCAATTCCCCTAAGGTTAATGGGTATTAATCATTGCTCATCCTAACAATAAACTATTGCAAACTCAGTCATTTCAACATACAATTGCACACATAGCCACATGAGACCAAACATTGTGCATTAATAAATTAAAACTCAGAAAAGAGATTTGATTGTGTTGAATCTTAATCAATCAATTCACATAACCCAATTTCATATAGCAAAGTGTCAATTAATATCAATCAGGCTTAGTTACAACCAATTCATGTCAGATGATACATTGAAAAACCCCAAAACCTTTAAAGTTCATGGGCATAGACACACATAGAAGCCAAATTCTCACAAACAGTCAACAAGAAATGAAACATGACTTAATCAGACATAAGAATCAAAGGATCTATAAGAATGATATCAATTAGACCCACTAGATCAGCCCAATTTTAATACAGAATATGACAGACCAGGTGGAGGCGAAGAATAGAAGAACATGGAGAAATAATGAAGCAAAATCATAAATCTATCATGTCAAATGACAGAAGAAAAAACATAGTCACTAAAATGCAGGTGAAAGAACATAAAGGATGTTATTAGAGTAAAAATCCTTGAGTGGACATGAGAATCAAACTGCTAAACCTAGAATCAAACTAAATCATGTAGAGAAGAGAAAACAGTAAAAACATGGAGAGCTAATAGAAGAAACCCTAATCAAGAGTTAAACAGCTAAGCTAAACATGAAGGAAAACAGAAGAGATATCTAATTTAAATAGATGAGATGCTGAAGACCAACAAATAAGAAAACTCTAGATATAACAAAGGGTGAAGAAGAAACAGGGAAGAACAGTCGAGATAATACAAAACTTAACAAAAACAACTTAATATAAAGATGAAAAAGAATAAGAGTTAAACTAGTATCAGAACTAAATATGCAGAACAATAGAAGAGAACACAATTAAGCTATAAAAAACCAACAGATCCAGAACCACAATATACAGAAATGATGAAGAAGAAAGGGTGAACAAAGATGGATCTTTCAACTCAAAGAAACTAAACATGATCGAAACAAAAAAAACAGAAGAAAAACATGAGGATGAACAAGATGATAAGAAAACCCTAGTACTAAATAGATCTTTCAAGCCGGAGAAACAAAAAACAACCTGAACAGGAGAATAACACAGAAGACAACATAAAAATAAAAACAAAAGCAAACAAAGCAAATAGAGAGGCAGGGGACTTAGCTTGCAGGGCCGGTCCCCTGAGCTTCCCTTTTCACTCTCTTTCACTCTCTCTCAGACTTCTTTTCAGACTCTTTTTCTTTATTTCTTTTCTTTATTTCATTTTCTGGTTTCTTGTTAGACTTCAAGGTGAAGTCTTTTGGGGTTTTTGTTTGGAGGGGGGTGTTCAGAGGGGGTAAAGGTGATATCTTGACAAGGGTTTAGTTTCGAGTCGCCAGAGTTACGGTTCCGGCAACTTTATTTTGGATATTCGACGGGATCGGGGTATATTCGAGGGAAGCCAGTGGGGTAGGGTGATAGATCAGGTCGAGAGGAGTCTGTGGTATTAGTTTGGGGAGGGGTCTCATAGTTTGTGGTCACCGGAGGTAGATTCCAGTGACCGGACTATCAAGAATAGGGGAGGTTTTTAGGGTTTTTTGGAGTTCTGGGGGGGAGGTTTGAGGTGAAGAAGATGAAGAAGGAAAGAGGGGAGGTAAAGGGGTGGCCGGAGACCACCGTGGGAGGTGGTGGCCTCCATGGACGGCAAGGGTTGCAGAGTGAGGTGAAGAAGAAGATGAAGGGTGAGAGAAGGGAGAACCTAGGCGGCTAGGGTTTGGGTGTTTGAAAAATGGCTGGTCTTCACAGACCAAAGCCTTTTATAGTTGAGGAGGTTGAGGTTATCTTGGCCGTTGATTTGATGAAGATCAACGGTCATTACTTGCATTACATAAACGGTGTCGTCTCAATGCCAATGACACTAATGGCCTTAACCATTAGATTGGCTTGGACGGACGGCTGAGATTTGATATCACGCTTTAACTAATTGAATTGAATTAAATTCGGATTGATTCTCAGCCGTTGGATTTGGTGCAGTGAATGGCTGAGATCAATGTTAATTACTGAATTGGACCTGTTTCCTTTGGGCCTAAGGATTGGGCCGGCCAGTTGGGTCATTTTTTGGCCCAGTCTCATTATACTATATATTTTTTGTATTTTTTGGTATTTTAATTATTTTTATTTATTTTCTTATTGCAATTTATTTCCTATTTTTATGTTCTTTTCCAATTACTCAAATTCTTTTAATTTCCTATTTTTCCCAAGTTTTCTGATATTTTTTGCTATTTTTTAGTATATTCCGCTAATTAAACTATTTTTTGTTAATTTTCGTTTAACTACTTAATCCAAAATACATGTATTTCTTTTTTTTTTTTATTTTCTAATTTCTAATTACTCAAATACACAAAAATGTATCTAATTTCAAACAAGACATGCGATTACACTAAAAAATATTATTTTATTTTAATTTGGGAATTTAATTACCTAGTGCAAAAATCATGTGCTCACAGCTGCATCAGGGACCGGGGGTGGTCATCAGACTCCCACAGCACGCACTCCAAAGCTAGAATTGCACACACCTGAGGCTCCTCCAGTTCAGCCTGTGGTCCCAGTATAGCCAGCTGTTCAGGTCCAGGGGGATAGGGTCCCAGCTATGACTGACGATGAGCAGCGTTGTCTCGAGAGATTCGGCAGAATATCTCCTCCAGTTTTCAGTGGTGCTCTGGGCGAGGACACACAAGGTTTTCTGGACAAGTGTCATCGGATGCTCTATTCGGCAGGGATCTTGGAGTCCAGCGGTGTATCCTTTACTACCTTCCAAATCCAGGGACCATCTTTCACTTGTTGGGAGGCCTATGAGCGCCGTAGACCGGCAGAGGCATCACCATTATCATGGCCAGAGTTCTCTACTATGTTCTTGGAGAAGTGGGTGCCTCGATCTCAGAGAGAGGAGATGCTTAGGCAGTTTGAGGGACTCTGCCAGGGAGACATGTCAGTATTAGAGTATGAGATCAGGTTCACAGAGTTATCTAGATATACACCGTGCTTGGTTCCTACCGACCGAGAGAGTATTGGGTGCTTTGTTGATAGCCTTATCTATCCCATCCGTATTCTGATGACAAGAAAGAGGGTTTTGAGACGCACGTTTAAGGATGTTGTGGATATCGCTCGTGACATAGAGACAGATCATCACAGGGAGCGAGATGAGAGGGAGGCTAAGAGGCCTCGACGATCAGCTAGTTCTAGTGGCACTCAGATAAGAGGCCAGGGTTACTAGAGCCGAGGTCGCTCTATCAGGTCTTCACATTCGGGCCGCTCAGATCGACGTGGTTCATCTTCTAGCCGTGGTTATCTGGGTTCTCTCCAGAGCCAGCCATCTCTCAGTGCTATGCAAGCATAGAGTTTTTCACATGCCCCATCTGCTCAGGGCTCTTCTCGACCTAGTTCATCAGCTGGACACTCCGGTGCTAGGGGTCCTCATCAGTTTCAGCCCCCAGCACCTGGGAGTTACTTCGAGTGCGGTGAGTTTCGGCACATCCACAGAGAGTGTCCCCGTTTCTTTCCCAGGCCATATCAGCAGAGGGGAAAACCCTCATCATCTGGTCCTTCTACTTCAGCACCCGCCCCGCCAGCTAGGGGTGAGGGTCTGTCAGCTAGGGGTCGCCCTCGAGGGGGAGGCTGATCAGACTGACAGGCTAGATGTTATGCTCTTCAGGGCCGATCTGAGGCTGTTGCTTCTGATGCTATCATTACATGTATTATTTCAGTCTGCCACAAAGATGCCTCAGTATTGGTCGATCCTGGTTTTACTTATTCTTATGGATCTACACATTTTGCTCCTCATTTGGGCAATGACCCGAGGGTGTCTTGCATTTCCAGTGCATGTATCTACCCCGATGGGGGATACTATTGTTGTGGATCGTGTATACTGGTCCGGTATGGTCACTATTGGGGGTCTGGAGACCCGAGTGGACCTATTGCTTCTCAACATGATTGATTTTGATGTTATATTGGGCATGGATTGGCTATCTCCATGTCATGTTATTCTGGACTATCATGCCAAGACAGTCACTTTGGCTATGCCGGGCATTCAGAGGATCGAGTGGTGAGGCATGACTGATTATGTGCCCAGCAGGGTAATATCTATTCTCAAGGCCCAACGAATGGTTGGGAAGGGATGTCTTTCTTATTTGGCATTTGTGCGTGAGGTCGGAGCTGAGACTCCCAATATTGATTTTGTTGCCATTGTGTGGGACTTTCCTGATGTATTTCCCTCAGACCTGTCGGGCATGCCCCCAAACAGGGACATTGATTTTGGGATTGATTTGGTGCTAGGCACTCAGCCTATCCTCCATATCGTATGGCACCAGCTGAGCTGAACAAATTGAAGGAGCAGCTCCAGGAACTCCTAGATAAGGGGTTCATTCGACCGAGTATGTCACTGTGAGGTGCACCGGTCTTATTTGTTAAGAAGAAGGATGGCTCTATGAGGATGTATATTAACTACAGGCAGCTGAACAGGGAAACAGTGAAGAACAAGTATCCTCTGCCTCGTATAGATGATTTATTTGATCAGCTCCAAGAGGAGCTAGGGTATTCTCAAAGATTGATCTTCGTTCAGGTTACCACCAGCTGAAGATTAGAGAGTCTGACATTATGGAGACAACCTTCAGGACGAGGTATGGGCACTATGAGTTTCTTGTGATGTTTTTTAGGCTAACCAATGCCCCAGCCGCGTTCATGCATCAGATAAACAATGTATTTTGGCCATATTTGGACTCTTTCATGATTGTGTTCACAGATGATATTCTGGTGTACTCTCGTAGCCAGGAGGAGCATGCTCAGCATTTTAGAGTTGTATTGCAGAGGTTACGGGATGAGAAGTTTTATGCCAAGTTCTCCAAGTGTGAGTTCTGGCTTGAGTCCATGGCATTTTTAGGACACGTGGTGTCTAGTGATGGTATTAAGGTGGATCTGAGGAAGGTAGAGGCGGTGCAGAGTCGGCCCAGACCGACCTCAGCTACTGAGATTCGTAGCTTCCTAGGATTGGCAGGGTATTATCGCCGATTTGTTTAGGGATTCTCTTCCATTGCTCACCCTTGACTAGATTGACTCAGAAGGGTGCTCTCTTTGTATGGTCCGAGGAGTGCGAGGAGAGATTTTAGAAGCTCAAGACAGCACTAACCACAACACCAGTCTTGATACTGCCGTCAGCCTCAGATCCTTATACCGTGTATTGTGATGCCTCGGGAGTTGGCATTGGTTATGTATTGATGCAGGTGGGTAGAGTCATTGCCTATGCTTCTCGCCAGTTGAAGCCCCATGAGAAGAACTACCCTGTACATGATTTGGAGCTAGCAGCCATAGTTCACGCTCTAAAGATTTGGAGACATTACCTGTATGGTGTCTCTTGTGAGGTCTATATAGATCATCGCAGTCTTCAGCATCTGTTCAGACAGAAGGACCTTAATTTGAGGCAGCGGAGGTGGTTGGAGTTGCTTAAAGATTATGATATACTTATATTATATCATCCGGGGAAGGCCAATGTTGTGGCCGATGCTTTGAGCCAAAAGGCAGTCAGTATGGGCAGCCTAGCTTATATTCCAGTTGGGGAGAGGCCATTTGCATATGATGTTCAGGCTCTAGCCAATCGGCTAATGAGGTTGGATATTTCTAAGCTGTGTCAAGTATTGGCTTGTGTTGTTTCTCGGTCTTCTTAATATGATCGCATCAGAGAGCGTCAGTATGATCATCCACATTTGCTTGTCTTTAAGGACAGAGTTCTGCACAATGATGCTAGAGATGTGACTATTGATAGTGATGGTGTTCTGAGGATGTAGGGTCGTATCTGCGTGCCGAATGTAGATGGCTGTCACGCCCCAAATCGGGGAACATGACCAGCGCCTGACCGGGTTGCCCCAGTCAAGCGGACCTGGGTGCCTTTCATTCCCACGCGTTACCCCTGTGTTAATTGTTTCTCATTAACTAAATATCTTACTAACCATGAATGATTTCACATTAAACAAATAAAACCATACGAGTGATTCATTAACAAGTTTGCAGTTTTTACAACGCCCGACATAACATAATATATACATAAGACTGGAGTCCCACAGTTTACATGTGTAGAGAGCCTCTAGGATACAAAAAGGGGAATACAATACTTGCCGGTAACAAGGCTCCAGCTATACCTTACAAAAACCAAAATGAAATCTAAACAGAAGTGGCATGAACCACACAGGGCCCCGAGGAAGAAAGGGGCTCACCAAAACGGGCAGTGGAAGGAGAAGGATACTACTGCCGATGAGCTGAAGTGCCTGCTACTGAACCACATACAATCATAACACGAATGTAGCGTCCCCGGCAAAAAGAGACGTTAGTACACTTGAATTGTACCGGTATGTATGGACAAACTTTGTCCCAAGTAAACTCAAGCCGTTAAACAAGAATCAAAACTAATCAAGCCAGCCAACCATGTTTTCCACCTTTTACTCATTTCAGATAAGCCTCAACATAAGCATGTTCAAGGTCAACAAATAGAACAACAACCAATCAACCACATAAATTGCAAGTAGTCAAACATAGGGGCAATCGGTGCCCCCCAGGTTGCAAACTCTCCTGCTGTCTCCTTTCACAATTTCACATCATTGATTTTTATATCAATTTTCAATAGCGATTTCGATCGCTTTCCATCCTTATTACCCCCGACCACCCTTATTACCTCGGCCACCCTTATCACCCCAACCCACACCTTATTTCCTCACGTTGCGGCACGCAACCCGATCCCACCTTACAGTTTAAAACACAACAATTTCAAACAACAGATAAGGCATTAAACACAATTTCAACAAGTTCAAATAAGCAACTTGCACATTGTTTCATGTTCTCAATTACTTATCAAGCCAATATCATAACCAAGTTACAATGTTTCCATATTCAAGAATACTCACATAAGTATGTTCAATAACTTACCAATCCTCAAGTGTTTCGTTTCTTTTCCATAAGGTGCCATATAGGTCATCATAACCATTATTCACAATTCTTTACCCAATTCAACTCCCATTTATCTTTCGATTCATATTCCATACTACATCACTCATAGTTCAACAACAACTTTGAATATCCAACAAAAATATCAAGAATTTCACACAATTTGTCAAATTAACACGAACCAAACAAACTTCACACATGTAGGCGATTTCACAAGAATCAAAATTAGCCATACATACCTGGTGATGAGTTTTCTTCCGTTAACTTCCTACTTTATGCTTACCCAAGATATCCTACTCTTGCTAACCTTGTTCTTGAAGACTCTTACTTCTACTCACTTCTTTTACTAGAAATCAAGTTCAATAATCATGCATGAGTGTAAAAATTCTATTTTCAAAAGCTATTATATGCAAACCTCTCTTTACCCAATTTAAAACTGAAAATCAAAGAAAATAGTTAGGGTTTTTACCTTGAAAAGATTGGGGAAGTTGAATCCTTGCCCTAGGATCCCTTGGAATTAAGTGGTTGGAACAATCTTTGAAGATGAAGAACTTTTCTCTCTAAAACCCCTCTATTCTCTCTCTAATTTTGGTAAGATGATATGAGAAAATGAGGGTGAAAGGTGTTATATTAAAGAAGAGATCGGGTCAAAATGATACAAAAATCTGGGCCGGGGCGAATCTGCGGTGCACTTTGCGACCGCAGAATCAACATGCGGTCCGCATAGTGACCGCAGAATGGCCTCAAAAATTACTCAAGGTCTGTTACAGAATGCGACCAATATGCGGTCCGTATTCTTGATCTGCGGTCGCAAAGTGCACTGCAGATTCATTATGCGATCGCATATCGACCGCATTTTCAACATGATTTTTGGGAGACTTCTGTTAAGCTTTGCGACAAGAATCCCGTCCGCATAGCAGATCTGCGGTCGCATTCTTGACCGCAAAATTGACACTATTCTGGAAAAAATGATTCTCTACATTTTTGAAACTTAAATCACTATCAAGGGTCCGAACCGCGGCTCGCAACCTCGCCGCGAAGAATTCTACGCACTTCTAACACATTATTCGGACCATGACACTATAGCTACTAGGTTTTATGCACAAAAATTTTACGGGGCCTTACATCCTCCCCCCTTAAGATCATTCGTCCTCGAATGAGGATTTTGAAATAAATGAGTTAGTTTTGAAAGACATGATATGCAACCATCAAAATTTTGACTAACTCTTATATTTTAGAAAAATTTCGCCGGAGTTTCCTTTGTATTATGGACATATCCACCTGTCAGAGGGCCCCCGAAACACATTACCAAACAACAATACACAAATACAACATTTCCCACAACTGGTATACACTTTCTTACCTCAACGAATGCACATATTCTATCACATTGTTACAATTGCACAAAAACTAGTCACTTCAATGAATTCTTACCTTATTTAACCATTTTAACACCATGTACACTCAAGCAAACCATTACCAATCTACACTTACTGTTAGTTGTTTATTTAACACGTGAATATTTATAAGGATTTCATTTATCAAGAAAGGTTCAAGTGACCCAAGGCAACAACACATTTAACTCATTACAAAATGAAGGAGACTTTACTAATACTAAGAGGGAAACAACTTGGACAAGATGGCAGTTACTAGGAGTAGAAGGGTCACCTAATTTCTTCTAGGCTTGATCAAACAAATGGGGGTACTTTTCTTTCATCTCTTTTCTGCTTCCCATGTGGCCTCCTCAACTTGTTGACTTCGCCACAATACTTTAACAGAGGCAACTTCCTTATTTCTCAACTTACGGACTTGTCTATCTAGAATGGCGACTGGAACTTCTTCATACGACAAATCTTCATTAACCTCAATAGCCTCGACTGGCATGATGGTGGATGGATCTGCAATCACTTTCTTCAATATGGACACATGGAATACCGGGTGCACTGATGACATCTCAGGAGGCAATTCTAGCCTATAAGCAACTTGACCAATCCTTTGAACGATCCAATATGGCCCGACATACCTAGGACTCAATTTCCCTTTCTTCCCGAATCACATGACTCCCTTCATAGGAGATACCCTTAAGAACACCCAATCATCGACTTGAAACTCCAAATCCCTTCGGCGAACGTCCGCATAGGATTTTTGACGACTCTGTGCTGCTTTCATTCTCTCCTGAATAACCTTGACCTTTTCCATAGCTTCGTACACCATATCTGGCCCTAGCAATTCCGCTTCACCTACCTCAAACCACCCGATTGGCGACCTACATCTTCTCCCGTACAATGCCTCAAATGGGGCCATCCGAATGCTAGCATGATAGCTATTATTGTAAGCAAATTCTATCAGTGGCAAGTGTTCATCCCAATTACCTTTAAAATCTAAGACATAAGCCCGCAACATATCTTCAAGCGTCTGAATGGTCCGCTCGGCCTGACCGTCGGTCTGCGGATGGAAAGCTGTGCTGAGATTCACCTGAGTTCCCAAACCTTGCTGAAACTTCTTCCAAAAGTTAGCTGTGAACTGAGCCCCGCGATCCGAGATAATAGAAAGTGGAGTGCCATGAAGCCTTACTATCTCCTTGATGTACAACCTTGCATATTGCTCCACAGTATCAGTGGACTTGACTGGCAGGAAGTGAGCTGATTTGGTGAGTCGATCCACTATCACCCATATTGAGTCGAACTTACGCTGAGTGCGAGGTAACCCCACCACGAAATCCATATTGATCATCTCCCATTTCCACCTTGGTATTTCTATACGCTGAGTTAATCCACCGGGCCGTTGATGCTCGGCCTTCACTTGTTGACAGTTTGGACATTTAGCTACAAAGCTTGCCACATCCCTTTTTATATCGTTCCATCAATAAATCTCCTTAAGGTCATGATACATTTTCGTGGAACCTGGGTGTACCGAATACCTGGAAATATGAGCCTCTGCCATTACCCTCTCCCGAAGCTCGTCCACATCCGGAACACATAGCCTACCTTGGCACCGCAATACACCATCCTCGCTGCTGAGTACAAATGATGAGGTCTTGTTATTCACAACTGCTTCCTTCACCCGAACCAATGCTTGATCCATGAACTGTTTTTCCTTGATTTCCGCGACCAATGATGATTCTGCTCCATTATGCACCAAAACATTCCCCTCGTCTGACGCCGAGATACGAACCCCCAAACTGGCTAATTGGTAAACCTCCCGAGCCAGGGGTCTTTGATCCATACCCAAATGAGCCAAACTACCCATGGATTTTCGACTAAGAGCGTCGGCTACCACATTTGCCTTCCCTGGATGGTACAATATGTTCATATCATAGTCCTTGAGTAGTTCTAACCACCGCCGCTGTCTCAGATTCAGCTCTTTCTGCTTGAACAAATACTGGAGGCTCTTGTGGTCCGAAAACACATCTACATGTACCCCATAAAGATAGTGTCGCCATATTTTCAAGGCAAACACAACAGCTGCAAGCTCCAAATCATGCGTCGGATAATTCTTCTCACGGTTCTTGAGTTGCCTGGAAGCATAAGCTATGACCTTTCCGCGCTGCATCAATACACATCCCAAACCAAACCTGGAGGCATCACAATAAACTACAAATCCCTCTGTGCCTTCTGGCAAGGCCAATACCGGTGCCGAGGTCAATCTTGACTTCAATTCTTGGAAACTTTTCTCACATGCACCGGACCACTGGAAATTAATAGCCTTCTGCGTCAATTTAGTCAATGGGGAAGCGAGGGTTGAGAATCCCTCTACAAACCTCCGATAGTACCCTGCCAGACCCAAGAAGCTACGAATCTCTGTCGGGGTCGTGGGTCTAGGCCAATCTTTCACTGCCGCAATCTTCTGAGGATCCACCTGAATTCCCTCACTGGAAATAACATGCCCTAGAAAGGCTACGGACTCCAACCAAAACTCACATTTTGAGAACTTGGCATACAATTGATGCTCAAGAAGGGTCTGCAATGCTGCTCTGAGGTGAACGGCATGATCTTCCCTGCTCCGAGAGTAGATGAGGATGTCGTCAATGAATACAATCACAAAAGAATCTAGGAATGGCTTGAAAACACGATTCATAAGGTCCATGAAAGCTGCTGGGGCATTGGTTAGCCCAAAACACATGACCAAAAACTCGAAGTGACCATAACGAGTTCTGAAGGCGGTCTTAGGAATATCCTGCTCCCTGATTTTTAACTGGTGGTACCCAGACCGTAAATCAATCTTTGAGAAGAACTTCGCTCCCTGCAATTGGTCAAACAGATCATCCACTCGAGGCAAAGGATATTTATTCTTGATGGTGACTTTGTTGAGCCGCCGATAATCAATACACATTCGAAGTGACCCATCCTTCTTTCTGACAAAGAGAACCGGAGCACCCCATGGCGACACACTCGGTCGTATGAACCCTTTCTCTAATAAATCCCTCAACTGCTCCTTTAACTCCCTTAACTCGGCTGGCGCCATTCTGTATGGTGGAATGGATATTGGCTGAGTATCTGGCATTACATCGATCCCGAAATCAATCTCTCTATCTAGCGGAATGCCTGGAAGCTCATCCGGAAACACTTCAGGAAATTCATTCATAATCGGCACGGACTCGAGGGTAGGCACCTCTGAAGTGGTGTCCGTCACCCGAACCAAATGATAGATACACCCCTTCTTAATCATCTTCGAAGCCTTAAGGTAGGAAATAAACCTACCCCTTGGCACTACACCATTTCCTCTCCATTCAATAACTGGCTCATTAGGGAACTCGAGCCTCATAACTCTCGTCCGACAGTCAAGCTTGGCAAAGCATGAATAGAGCCAATACATCCCCATAATTACATTAAAATCAACCATCCCAAGCTCAATAAGATCGGCTGTGGTAACATGACCACTCACAGTGACAACACAATTTCTATAGACTCGTGAGGCTATAATAGAATCACCAACCGGAGTCGACACAGAGAACGACTCATGAAGCTGTTCGGGTTCTATCCCAAAACTTGAAGCAATGAATGGAGTGACATAAGACAAGGAGGACCCCGGATCAATAAGGGCATAGCAATCAATAGTCTGAACAGACAGGATACCTGTAACAACATCTGGAGAAGCCTCGGCATTTTGGCGGCCACTCAATGCATAGAATCGGCTAGGTCCACCCCTACCCTGAGCTCCACCCCTAGCTGCACCACGCCTTGCTGATGCTGGAGTACGCGCAGACGATGTAGCAGCTGAAGAACCGGATGACTGAGCAGATCCCCTACCTATACCCTGACGGGGTACACGGCAGTCTCGTTGAATGTGACCTCTCACCCCGCACCCGAAGCACACTGGAAGGTCAAGGTAGCAAGTCTCTATATGAAATCTCCCACACTTGGGGCATGTAGGTCTCCCCTGCTGCTGGGACCTCACCCCAGGACGACCAGACTGACGAGACCTCCTGCTGTCTGAACCGGGTCTCGAGTAACTGCCCTGCTGATGACTGTGCATAGAGGGTGGTGCACTTGCTGAGGACTGGGCATATGACTGGGATGGCCCTGATGACCCTCTCCCTGGAAGTGATCTCCCCGAATGACCCATTGACCGGGCCATGCTGCTACTCTCTCTCTCCGCACGGATTTTCAAATTTCTAGCCTCTGTGGCCTGAGCAAACCCCACGATCCTCCCATAGTTCATATCCTGAGTGCAAAGCTGCTGTGGCGGCCACATTTACTACCAAAGGGCTAAGGCCCTGAACAAATCATCGAACCCGGGCATCCATGGTCGACACTAAATGAGGAGCGTACTTGGACAACCTTACGAACTCCATGTGATACTCCCAAACACTCATACCGCCCTGTTTGAGGACCTCGAACTCCGTGGCACGGGCTGCCATCACCTCGGCAGGCAAGAAGTGGTCCATGAATGTATCCACGAACTCATCCCATCTGGCCGGAGGGCTCCCTTCCTCACGGGAATCCTCCCACATTTCGAACCATGAACGTGCCGCTCCCTTTAGCCTGTAAGAGGCCAACTCTACCCCCTCTATATCTGTAGCCTTCATCACTCTGAGGGT
>JASVEL010003939.1:0-94357 GCA_032618575.1 Nicotiana noctiflora
AAAATGATGGCTGAAAAAGGCGAATGGACGATATGGTTATCACTCCTACCACACAAACCGAAGATGTCGTGAATATGTTGTTTGAACTTGGCATGTTTTGAAAATTGGAATGACGAAGGCATTTTGTTCCGCTATCCAAACACTTTATCCATCGTCAACCCTTTTGAGCTTTATTTTAAAATCTTTCATACCCCTCCTTCGGAATTAGTTGCAAAGACTAGAAACACAAGTTTGAAAGATAAGAGAAGAAAGGGATAAAGAAAGAAAAGGAGAAAAAACAAAAACAACCAAAAAGGAACGAAAAGAAAAGAAAAAAAAATGATGAAAAGAAGGAAGTGGGAAGAAGGAATTGGGAACTACGTTTGACCTGATTCCTTAAAGAGGATACGTAGGCGCTTCACATCTCGGTCATAGTGTAAATAAAGAAATAAAAATCCCCAAGTAAAAAACTGGGCAAAGAAAAATTGTGTTGATTATAAATAAATTTAAGTCCGAAGGTTGTAAATTTCGATCCCAAAATTGATTTTGTTTTGAGCCTTCAATACCCTTTCTTTCTAGCCCTATCCAAATCCCACATTACGGTCCAGAAAGACCTTCTGATCAGTCTTCAAAAGATGCCACGTCAGACGAGTGAGAGAGTCCTATCAGAATATAACACTCTGATTTTCAGCAGAAAAGACTCTGATTCCCAGCAGAAAGGAAACACGAGAGAGTCTTAGCGGTGACACCTAAATCCCCAGCTAAAAGTAATACAAACGAGAGAGTCTTACCGGTGAAAACCTTCACAAGCACCATAAGGCGATGAAAGCTGAGGGAAAACAAAAATGAGAGAGGCTTGAAAGTTAAAACCCTCCGGGCACTTCAAGTCGAATTTATGGTGTGCATGTCATGACCAGTAGAATTGGTATTCGCGTTTGATAAGTTTTATAGTTATTTCTTGTTAGAGAGTCATTTTTTCCTTTGTCTTCTATTTTGTTTCTTTTTATCTTTCTCATTTTATCAAAAATTCCCCATCAAAGTATGTCTAGTCAAAACATAGTGAGAAATGACTTCAAAACTTGCCACCAACTTTCCAATTATTATGCAAAGCAACGAAGTGTCATTGATGGCAGAGAAGTGTGGTGCAAAGAAGATTATTAAATCGGGGCAGAAAATTTTCTTTTTACTTTGAAAATTTTCTGGAAGTCAAGTTGTACTTGGGGAGAAGGAAAGTCTTAAGAGAAATGGTCTTCGAACCAGTGTCATCCTCAACAGCCTTCAAGAAGAATGAAACACCAATTTTGAGGAGATCAGTATCCCCCATCAATGCTATCTACAGCAAGTTCCGAGGTGGTCGGACAACACAGAGTGGTAAAGGAAGAAAGGAAAGCCCATCTTCAACAAAATAACCCCCAACAAGTTGAGAAGCACAGAATGGAGAAGTGATAAATGGAAAAACCCATCCCCAGCAGGAATATCATCTCCAGCAAATGAAATCATTCCCCAACAAGTTTTGGGAACCCCGAGCGAGGGAAAGGGGAAAAGGAAAAACCACCCCACAGAAGCGGCACAACCGCTCACAATGTTTTGAACTAACAAATTTTCTGTGATTTGAAACAGGGAAAGAAAGTGCTATTGATAGCAGAAAGTCATGCCACAAGGAAGAACACCAATACTGGGGCAGAAAATTTTCTGCCGTTGTTGAAAATTTTCTCGGAGAAACGAGGAAGGCAATTCAAGATGACATGTCGGGTTTGTCCACCTTCAAATAGGATGTTTCAGGTTTGTCCACCTTCGAACAGGACGTCTCAGGTTTGTTCACTTTTATACATAGGATACAACGGGAGTATTCGCCCTCGAATAGGATACAATGGGAGTATTCGCCCTCGAATAGGATACAATGGGAGTATTCGCCCTCGAATAGGATACAATGGGAGTATTCGCCCTCGAATAGGATACAATGGGAGTATTCGCCCTCGAATAGGATACAATGGGAGTATTCGCCCTCGAATAAGATACAATGGGAGTATTCGCCCTCGAATAGGATACAATGGGAGTATTCGCCCTCGAATAGGATACAATGGGAGTATTCGCCCTCGAATAGGATACAATGGGAGTATTCGCCCTCGAATAGGATACAATGGGAGTATTCGCCCTCGAATAGGATACAATGGGAGTATTCGCCCTCGAATAGGATACAATGGGAGTATTCGCCCTCGAATAGGATACAACGGGACTATTCGCCCTCGAATAGAATACGATGGGACTATCCGCCCTCGAATAGGATATTTTACGTTTGTTTTATTTTACATTGTCCTTTGCATATTTCATAAATTATTGCCAGAATGCATTTTTAATTCAAAAGTTGCTACTAAAAGCAGGCGCCTACCTGTATAACAAAAGGCAAGTCTTCAGTCTTTACATTGCAGGTCTTGAAACCAGTAACCCACCATAAAGCAGAGAGTTACAACAAGAGTTCCCAACGCAAATTCAAGCGCATGAGTCAAAGGAAGGAGGGAATGAAGGAAATTTTCCCAGCATCATTATCCTCAGCAGGTAAGTAAACAATTCCAAAGATATCCCCAGCAGTCAAGGAAAATAAACACGACCCAGGAGGAAAGCAGTTCCAAAACAAGGTAATTTAGGAGAAATGATGGTTCAAGAGTCGATGCAGCAAGAATAAAATGGTACAAGAAGCAAAGGAAGGCGATCTAGTTCTTAAGTTGTAGTTGAAGTCAGGAAGCCCACCGGAAAAACAGAACGACGTCTCAATTTCCAAGATTTGATAAGGATAGTGAAGAATCGGAAAGTTACAAAGTGTAATAGAAATCCCCGGTATAAATCCAAGTTCATAAGCAGAAGGAAGGCAACAAGGACCAGAAAGATAGATTCAGACTTCGAAGGAAAACAATTCGAAGATCGCAAGGAAGGGACCAATGGTCTGAGTTCGGCAATCAAGATAGGCCGAAATAACAATTGTCATAAGAGAAGAAGCACGTGAAGAAACATCAGAGCCAGCAGGATGGCAAGAAACATGACAAGATCAAAGATAGATTAGAATTTGCAATACTGTAACCTAGTCTAGCTTCTTATTTTTCGTTTAGCACGGTGTAATAAGGAGATCAGTTAAGCAGTGGCAACAACAGCAACAGCAGTAACAGCAAGATCACAGCAGTCATGGTAGTCCCAGCTACCAAAACTTCCCGAACTATATTGACCTGATTCCCTTTTTGCCGGGGATATGTAGGAGATCTTCTGAAGCAAAGGTTCGGTCAAACTTTTCAAAAATGCTTCACACGGAGTGTGCAGACGGGCAAAAATCGCTCGTATCCGCTCACTTATCTTTGCACGGAAACTCTTCATGTTTCCGCGCAAAGAGGGGCAGCTGTGAGCACGTGATTTTTGCCTACATGAGAATTACTCCCAAAACTCTTCAACGTGATCGTTTGCAACTAGCACGGATGTCGTATTATTTTCGTCTCTTATTGTTTGCATTTGTGTGTGCGTGTTTATTTGATTAAATTAATAAAAATACAAAAAAACATATATTGTAAAAAAGCATTTAGAATTTATTTTTTTAAATTTTGAGTCAATTAATAAATCACTTATTCTACGAAAATAAAAATAAATCAAAAGGTATGTGTTTCTTTTGCATTTTTTTTATTTATTTATTAAGTCCCAATTATCTGATTTCTACTAACATGTTATTATATGTGATAATTGTCATTTGTGAGTTAAATTGGAATTTTTTTTTGGTTTAGAAATTAATTTAGGAGTATAAATAAAAGAAAGAAAGAAATTGGAGAAAAGAATTAGAAATGAAGAGCAAAATTGAACTGGGCCAAAGAAATAAACCAACCAGTCAAGCCCAAAACATTTTCGCCCAAAACCCACCCCAAAACCTGTTCAAACCGGACAAAACCCGTCCCTTACCCAGCCCAAACCGTTTCCTCTCCCATTAACACATCTAGACCGTTGGATTTTGTGATCCAACGGTCAAGATTAATCCATGCACTTTAATCATTTAACACCCCCCAAACCCGTTAATCCATTTCATTTCCCACCCTCCTCTCTTTCGTCTCTGAAGAGACGCTCCAAACGACCCACAAAAACCCTAGCCGCCGGACCACCCCATCGCCCCTAATCCGGCGGCAACCACTCCACCGGCCACCTTAGTAACACCACAAAGCCTTCATCACGCCCTGAACCCAAATCCACAAACCCCTTGGCTCGAATCTAGCTACATCTTCTCGAATCTTCAATTGAAGATTCGAGCCCAAGACTAACTTACACCAATTGCCCCAAAATTGACACCACACCACCACCAGACCTTCTCCTCCACGAATCCATGCCCCTTTTTGTTCGAATCCCGCCAGAAATTATCGAACCCCAATCCGAGCCCTCAAGAACCCTAATTTTATAGGGTTAAAATTGAATATAAATTGAAGCCCAATGGACCTTAATTTAGGTGTTCTCAACCGAGAACACCTCAATTAAGACCCGTTTGGCTTCAATAATTCGAGTCCGAGTTCGAGCCTGGGTCACCTGCAATTATAAGGTATTTTGTTCTTCTTCTTTTTTGTTTTATTTGTTGTCATATTTGTTATTTAGTATTAGTGTTTGTGTGTTTCAAATTTTCATTCGCTTCTTCTCAAATGACCATTTTTATTCGGTCGAAAGCCTTCTTGTTCTTTTCTGTCCGATTGACTATGTTTGTTGTGATAGCATTGTATGTTTACTTCGTTTAATATCGTCGAATAGTTAGCTTTGTATTTTTATAGCATTGGCCGAGAATTGCTTGAATCATTGTTGTTGCGATTGACTGTTATCGATACATGTTATAATCGACTAATTGAATGTCGTCATGTAGTCTCGCATAAGTTCGATTGGTAGAATGATAGGGCAGTGAATTTGAATTTGATTAGAAATTGCCTTGGTTGATAGTTATAATTGAACCTAAAACTATTTGAACCAAATGGAAGCCATGTGACAATCAGGCATGCCTGATTCAGCATGGCATTGATATAGTTTAATAAAACAGTTCTATAATGAAAAAGGGTTTTTAGTGAGTGGATTCAAGTGGGGAGCACACTAGTGTTTGTTTTAAGAGTAGGAAGTCAGAGAATATCAGGGCCAAAATATTATGTTTTAAGTCTGTTAAGTGCTTTGTCAGTTGTAAAAATGAGAACACACATGGGGAATGTTTAAAGGGTTAAAAGTGATGGCACATGGAGGGAGGAATACAGGCTGGAATGTGAGCTGTGGAATGGAATAAAGATTCTGGTTTTGGCCTATAAAAGAGGATATAGAGAACACACTGAGGAAAAGGGGATAGACAGTGAGAGAGAGGGGAGAGTATTCTAAAACAAATACACTAGAGAGGTATCCTGGGAAAACAGTGATAAAGAGATTGAAAACAACTATTGTTCCATTGAACTTAGTGTTCTTTTCCTTTTGATTTCTGATACTTTACAAGTCTGTCATTAGAAGTCTTCTGTGGATTCGATATGGTATTCAAAGAAACATACATATAAGGGGGGAAACACTGGAAAGGCAGAGAGTAGAGTATACAGAATACATTGGGGTGAGTTTAAGAACACACTGGAGATAGATAGAATAGAGAAAAGAGACACACACACACCTTGAGAGAACAGAATCTTCTGAGCATAAAGACCTGGATAGGAGACAGTGAGAGTGCAAAATTCCATTTGTTATTCTAGTTCATTGCAAGTTTTTGTCTTGACTGAATACTTGTTAGTTAAGGATTGGTAGTCTTTTGGTTGTGAGTATGAATCTATGTCTGACGGGTTATGAACAATATTTGGTTGGCTTATATTGATTTGACTGGGTCTAGTGTATGTTGATTTAATTGAGGGTATTCAAGCGTATTTTTAGATCAACTTGGTGATTCGATTTCGAGCTATTGAACAATTCGTGAACTGCTGATTTTTAGAAGTTGTTGTTGGTTTTCTTTTTTTATTAAATCTGGTTCCGGGGCTCTATTTCAATCCTTGCTCACTGCTTGTGTGTGTTGCTGTTGTTGGTCATCACTCCTGCTGTACTGATCAGTATTTCCTCCTGTTCTGAAACTTCAGGTACTCATTTGATCTTGATTTTGACCGTTGCAGTTTGAATCCATTCTATATGGAAGATGATGTTTCTCCTACGCTGAAATCAATAAAGATCGCATGATGTTTGAAATTTGATTTCATATCCTTATTTTAGTCCATTTAGCTTCTTTGTTCTCCTCCCTTTTCTTTCGTTATTCAATGTAGTAAGTATGTAGTAACATATGTCTAAGTAGCTTATGTTTTAAGTGCCAGAGTCTATTAAAAGTCAAAACAGAGCTACGGTAGTAATCCTCACATCTTTCCCGCATCCTTGGCTAGAATGAAATGCGACTAACTTTATGTTGTAAGGTTTTGAGCACTCTCTTAAGAATGGTTATTGAATCTTTCTCTAGATCGCTTCACGGCGAATATCCGGCAGTGCGTTAAAAAGGGGCATAAGATAACATGTTTAAGATTGTTCATGCTAGCTTTGTTTATCAGTTTATAAATCAAGATTTGTTAGCTTTGCATACCAAGTAATTGTTTCATCACATGTTTCAAATTTCTTTTTTCAAAGTAGTATCGAATGTACATGGAAATTACTACAATATATAAAGAATTCTTGAATATCACAACCACTTGCAATCTGATGTTTGGCCCCAGGTGGGGTATTTCGAATGAACTAGGACATGAGTCCCATTTAGGTGGCCTAGTTTCAAGTGGGGAATAGTTTAAAATTAAGACCCATTGCGTAATCCTCGTATGTTCTGTTATCTTACCTCAAATTAAAATTGTTTAATGAAGTGGCTTTAGTTTGATTGATAATTTGTGTTGGGCCCCCGGCAGTAATCTGTAAATCTCTTTAAATGAGGATAACTTGTCAAATTTTTTAATTTTCCAAAAGATTTCTTGAACCTTAGGTAATAACAGATTATGAGTATTCGTAGTTGCTATAGGCACGATTAATAAATCATTGTGGTTATGGGTATGGTTCCCATAACATAGCTACGATGCTTAAAACTAAAAGGGGCATTTCATGTAACTCAATTATAACAATTCTGGATAATTTTAGTAAAAAATTAGGATTTCTCTTTTATGTAGAAACAAATAAAAATAGAGAATCATAGTTTACTTTAGGCTTGCCTGTAATAAAGATGTGACGAGCCTCCAAATAAAACGCACAAATTGCGGGGCCTTCAAATAAATTGTTGTGAAAAACTTAGACTCGGAAGGACTGCTTAGCGAATTTCACGGTCTTGCCAAAAGTTAATCAACACGATAGACTCATTAGGCATGATTTGTAAACAAATTACTTTCCTAAATACGAGTGCGCATTTATGTGACCCTAATCTTACTCTCGGCGAAACTGAAACGTACTAAAGTCACAGGCGTACCGGTTGCGATGTGACTCGAAATGCATTTTCGTGACGTCGCAATTCTTCTAAGAATTAAAGCGGAATATAAGAGCACACAAATAAAAACATATAAAGAAATCAGATAGAAACAAAAAATTGCAGTCGAGCGACCTTGTTAAAACCATGGAATCCGGGAGTGCCTAACACCTTCTCCCGGGTTAACAGAATTCCTTATCCAGGTTTCTAGTTTCGCAGACTATATTATAGAGTCATAAATTTCCTCGGTTCGGGATCAAACCGGTGACTTGGGACACCATTATTTTCCCAAGTGGCGACTCTGAATTAAATAAATTGATCCCGTTGCGATTGTCCTTTAATTGGAAAAACTCCCTCGTGCCCTTGCGGGTGCGGAAAAAGGAAGTGTGACAGGGTACGCGCTTCCCCTACTTTCTTTGGTAGTGGATTTCTATTGCTTCTATGAGGTGTGTCCGGCTCAACTCTATCAGCATGCGTACAAGTTTTTTCTTATGATTATCCTGTACGTGGGTCTAACCGACCGAGGGATTTCTATCGATACTTGTTTTACCTCTTTGCCCCCATTTTCTTAGGGGTACGATGATTCACATGTGCCACTAAGGAGCTAAGAGTTTGGTGATGAAGATAGACGATAAGGTAAATTGTCATTTTGGGAGAACCTCTTCTACGTTCGAACAGAACACGTCGTGTCGAATCATGCGGGGTTTCCTGAGACATGAAATTGCGCTTGTAAGTCTTCCTTTTTTTTTACTTTATGCATTTTTTCTTACGATGGTGTCGGTCTACTCCTTTTAATGACCTTATTGAGGGATTGATTTCACTTTTGTAGCAGAGAGAGTACCTCCTCCGCTAGTTGTTGATATATGCGAGTGGGTGAGCACAATTCTCCCCCACACGGTGAGGATTCGTGAATGGGAACCTTTCCATGAGAAGTTTGGGCGCAAATATCCTATTGGTAAGTTAGCTCGTTGTGGTCTACCTTTGTTCTTTGTTCCGTATTTTATTTAACTTTATCTTTGTTTGACCGAACCCCTTCTCACAAGCATGTCAGAGAGGAGTGAGAAACGAGAGGGCTCCTGTTTGCATTCCGTCAACCGGCTCCATTCGCTCGTCCTGCATCAAGATCCACTAGGAAGGAGGGTGTACGGAATTTGGTTGCTTAGAGAAACGCACCTGCGGCCAAAACTGTGCTCTAGGAGGTTGCGCCTCATCGGAGACTCCGATCCCCACAACCTTTGCAACAAGCGAACCTTCTTGTGTCAGTAGTGGAGAGGCCTCGTCAAAGAGGTGAAGGATAGTATTGGAAGGGGCTTCTTTAGATAAAATGCCCTTGAGGGGCGATCTCGTATCAATGGTGCCCGAAATCGGCAGTGGTGCCATCATGGGTTTAGAGGAGATTCCGTTGGGGGCGTTCAAGAGGCTACTACGGTGGAGGGACGGAGTTTCGAGGCTTCCGCTACTGTTCTAAGTGTCCCATCGATGCCCCAGCTAGGTAGCACCCTATTTTTGGCCAGTGATAGATTGAAGGGCTTCATGGTGGAGGGCTATGAATCCGATTTTGACATTGAACCTAAGGACATAAGGATGTTCGAGGAGGGAGTATTAGGTTGATGTCAGGGCGGAAGGCCCTTCTCGCATACTCAAAATCCCCTCAAACTTTAAGCTATTGGAGGACACGATGGATTTTGGTGACTCAGTTCGATCTTTTGTGCTCCGCCACTGAAAGCAGATCTCTTCGGGAGATTAACGATTATCGTTTGTCACGCGGTGTGGCTAGAATGGTCCTAAGGGTGAGTTTTTTTTTGTTCTTTGCTTTTCGCCCTTTGCCTTTACTGATTCTCTCTCTATATCTTTTCTTTTAGAATTATGTGCTGGAGATCGAGAGTGCTCGTAGGGTAGAGATACGGGCCAAGGTTTTTTTTAAAATGGCCGAGAAGCATCAGCGGTATCACAACAGGTGCCGTGAGATGCACAAGCAGCTTAAGGCGGGCATTGGTACCCAATCCGCCAAGGAGGAGTTGGAGAAAAGAGATGAGGAACTGATGCGGTCTATCTGCAGAAGCAGCGAGCTTGAGGAGCATGCCAATGACGAGAAGCTCGAGGCGGGCAAAGGGGTTCCCGCGGTGTGCGAAGACCTTCAGGTGAAGGTGTTGTCTTTACGAGCTGAGCTTGACCAAAATACTATTGGAGTCACCGATCTGACTGCAAAATGGACGGAGAAAGTGGACGAGCTAGAAAAGAAGGTGACCGAGTTGGAGAGAGCCGAGGGGGATCGAATGTCGACTTTGGAGAGGGCAGCGATGCTAGAAGAAACTATACACGTCCTCAAGTCTAAGCAGGAATCTGATAGGGTGACGACCACACTGAGGGAGGCGGCGCTCGAGGAGCGAATTGGTAAACTTGATCAGGATGCTTCGTGTAACGACCAGACTGGTCGTTTTGAGCTTTTGTAATTTTTCTCGCCAGTTCTTGGGCATAACTAGCCCCGTGGGATGTATTATGACTTATGTAAATTATCGATTTTGGTTTTCAGGATAATCATAATAGATTTGGAAGAACAATTCTTAGTTTGAAGCTTTAAATTTAAAAAGTTTGACCAAGTTTTAACCTTTTAGTATTCAATCTCGGATTTAGATTTTTATGATTTGGTTATTTCTATTAGGTGATTTGTACTTGGGAGTGCGTCCGGAATGTATTATGGAGGTTTGTGGTAGATTTCGGCTTGAATTGGCCAAGTTAGAAATTTGGCATTTCCGGCCGATAGTGAAATATTGATATCAGGGTTGGAATGGAATTCTGGAAATTGGAGTGGGTCCGTTGTGTCATTTTTGACGTGTGTGTAAAATTTCAGATCATTCGAACGAGGTTTGATAGACTTTTTGATCGAAAGAGGAATTTGTAAGTTTTGGAATTTCTTAGGTTTGAATGCGATGATGATTTGGTATTTTGATGTTGTTTTGAGTGTTCAGAAGATTAGAACAAGTTTGAATGATGTTATAGGACATGTTGGCATGTTTGGTTGGGGTTTCGAGGGCCTCGGGTGAGTTTCAGATGGTTAAACGGATCAAATTCATGTTTGAAAAGTTGCAAATTTTTCTTTAGGTATGTTACAGACATTTGTTCTTCACGATCGCGTTAGAAGGGTCCGCGATCACGTAGGCTCTGTGGGGCAGAGGTCAAAATTGATCTATACGATAGCAGAGGTTGGGGTGCGATCGCGGTAGGCTGTGAAATTGTTGTTCGCGAACGCGTGGAAAGGGTCACGTTCGCGTAGAAGGGATAAGCTGGTGAGAGGAGTATAGGATGGCTCTAAGCGATCGCGTGGAGTGTTGTGTGATCACGTAGGGTTAAAAATGGGGGCATTCAGATTTGTGCTTCGCAATCGCGAGGCATTTTTCGTGATCGTGATTAAGGAATTTGAATCGCTGGGCAGAATGTTTAAAAGGCCATTTTCACAATTTTTTGCCATAGTTCACCATTTTTGAGTTGGTTTTGGAGCTTCTTGAGGGAGATTGAAGGGGAAAATCAAGAGAACGTCTTTGAGATAAGAATATTGAACCTAAAACTCTATCCTATGTTGATTCTTACTTATTTAAACATGAAATTAGTGGGATTTGAAGCCTAAAAATTGGCGAATTAGGGCTTGATGTAAATTGGCTATTTTCGAGTGATCTTTGTTCCCTTAGCATATTTTGATGGTATAAATCTATTTTTTGTTTGGAGCATCCGAAGGCCGAGTTAAGAGGCAGAGGCGTCGCTGGCGAAAGTTTGGACCGGATAGAGGTAAGTAATAATTGTAAATGTTATCATGAGGGTATGAAACCCCGAATTTCACATTGTTGTGCTACTTTGAGGTGTCACACACGTTAGATGACGAGCGTGGGGTCGTGCACCATTGGAAATTTGTGACTTAGTACGTCCCGTATGACTATTAAGTCGCGTATTTGATTAAAACTTGTTTGATATCATTATGTTTTGGAATGTATTATCATGTTTTGGGCCTCGTGCCAATTGTTTTGGACCTTAGGGGATTTTTACTACTATTCCTCATTGTTTTGACTTCATATTTGTTTGCAGTCATGTTGTATTCTATTGTTTTCAGAACTCAACCATATTTACACCGCTTTGATATTTTAAATGATATTTTGGGGATGAACATCATGTTTTACTGTTGCCCGAGCGGCTTGAGAGATTTCTGACTGAGTGAGAGGGCCTGTATTGTGAGAATATTATGGGATTAGGCCGTACGTCGTAACAGTGTTGTACTGATTCATGATTATAAGGCTGGGGGACTGAATTGTTACACAAACGAGGTGGCTTGTTATGAGGCCGATGGCCTATTTGATTATGCCACAAGATGACTTGTTATATCGCTTGGGATGTAGGAGCCCTTCCAAGAGTCTGTACACCCCCAATAAGCGTGGATACCCAGTGTGAGTGATGTGACGTAGCCCGAAGTGCTGTTGTTGTTTCATGTTGTTGCTCAAGGGGTGGTTTTTTATTCACATAATGCTCGAGGGGCAAATTACGAGTGATTGTGAGGTAGCTCGAGGGGGTTCTGTTGATATTATGCATGAGGGACGGTTTATGATGCATGTTTTGCTCGAGGGACTGTTTGCATTTTTATAATTTCTGCTCACTGTTTTATCGCTCGTTTGAAACTATTGGAAGATGTTTTAAAGAGGAAAGGATTTTTACTGAACTGAGTTTGGTTTACAAAATAAATGATTTATGTACTATTTTGGACATGTGTTATATTTGTTTTAGAGTTATGACGTGGTTTACGTGTTTTCTTACTGCTCATATTTCATTTACTTTTATTACTTACTGAGTTGGCATACTCACATTACTCCCAGCACCTTGTGTGCAGATTCAGGTATTTCTGAACCGGTAGTGGATGTTGATTACTCAGTGACACATTCCTTAGCATGTTATAATATATTTTTAGACTCTCCATTATATTCAAACCTTAGTAGATGCTCGTAACTTGTGGCGCCCCAATGTCAGGCTTGTGTTATGTTTACGCACTGGTTATTTACACATTTATTATAGGATTTCTTATTAAATTAAATGGCTTAAAATGACTTTTGTAGAAAAATGGTTGATTTGGAAATTGTGTGGGCTAGCCTAGTTTCATGATAGGCACCATCATGACTGGATCATTTTGAGGTTGTGACACTTCAAGTCTGGGAGATCGAGTTGCAGCTCTTGAGGACGAGAAGGCACAGTTATTAGCTCAAGCTCCCCCTCAAGAATCAGCCTTTGCTACTATTACCCACTGTCTGTATGAGCTATGGGTCCATGATGAGGCCAATGAGATATATACAAGGGTTTGTGAGAGGCAGGGAACGTTCCTGAGGCCGCTTTTGAAGATGCTCGGGTGAAGCACGCGAGTCTAGTCTTGCCCGTAGTTATGACCCTACGACATTAGAGGTCGACGAGGGTGCTGAGATTGGAGATCTGCTTCTTTTTTATGACGACGATGCCTGGGAGAACGACGGTGGAGATGATGCAAAGTGAAAAGATTTTTGCAGTTCTTGTACTTAGTTTTTTCTCTTTTGTTGTTTTTTTCATCTCTTTTTTTGGGGGCCCGCTTTTGGCCTTTTGTAAGGCGCAGTTGTTACGCATGTACATTTTTTTTAAAAATAGTCATTTTGTCTTTGGTTACATATCTTTTGACCCTTTAGAAAAAGATCTTCGAATTTCCCTATGATGAGTCCCTGATTTCTAATTGGGAATCGAATGCGGTTATATTTCGCTTGATTTGAGCGGGATCAGAGTCACACTTGCCCACTTGAGTGAAGTTGGTTTTGACTTGTAAATAAGAAGTCAGTTTTGACTTGTAAATTCATATATTGCTTTCATTTGGCGATGGCCAGGGACCGTATGTGTGTCAACTTGGGCGAGACCGCTATTATAACCCGCTGTGAGTTCAACCGAGGTCGAATTTCATTTTCACTTGGCGATGGTCGGGGACCGTAAGGGTGTGAATTCGAGCGTGTCAAAATAGTAACCCGTTGTAAGTTTAAGCGAGGTTATATTTCACTTTCACTTGGTGATGACCGAGGGCCGTAAGAGTGTGAATTCTAGCTAGGTCAAAATTGTAACCTGTTATTAGTTCTACCGAGGTCGAATTTCACTTTTACTCGGCAATGGCTGGGGGCTGTAAGGGTGTGAATTTGAGTGTGGTCAAAATTGTAACCCGTTGTGAGTTCGAGCGAGGTCGAATTTCACTTTTACTCAGTGATGGTCGGGGGCTGTAATGGTGTGAATTTGAGCGAGGTCGAAATTGTAACCCATTTTGAGTCCGAGCAAGGTCGAATTTCACTTTCACCGCCGGGGGCCATAAGGGTGTGAATTTGAGCGTGGTCGAAATTGTAACCCTTTGTGAGTTTGAGCGAGGTCGAATTTCACTTTCACTCGGCGATGGTTGGGGGCCGTAAGGGTGTGAATTCGAGCGAGGTTGAAATCGTAACCCGTTGTGAGTTCGAGCGAAGTCGAATTTTGCTGTTCACTTAGCGATGTACGGGTTTGGAGGGATGGTGAGATTTGCCTGTTGCATTACTTATATTGTGTGACAATCTGGACCGTCGTCACGAGAGTTACCGTCTCGTTTCCCCATCTTATGTTTCTTTATGCTTCATTATTGGTATTTGAGGTGATCGAGTCCAATTGGATTGGTTTTAGATGGGAATGAGACAGTTAGTCTCGTTAAGGAAGTCTTATTTTGGAAAAGTCAACCGGATGTTGACTATGGAGTTAGAGGGCCCGGATATGATTTTCGGTGATTCTGTTAGCTATGGGGGATGATTGGTAACTTAAGAGTGCGATCGAAATTAATTTTGGAGGTCCAATGTAGAATTAGGCTTGAATTGGCGAAGTTAGTATTTTGGCTCATTCCGGTTGGTAGGTGAGATTTTGATACAAAGGTCGGAATGGATTTCCGAGAGTTTTAGTAGCTTCGTTAGGTGATTTTGGATGTGTGTTCAAAATTTCAGATCAATCGGAGGTATTTTGGTTGGGTTTATGATCGAATGCATATTTCGGAAGTTTTTAAGAAACTTAGGCTTGAATCCGATGTAATTTGATGGTTTTGGCATTGTTTGTGGTGTTTTGATGATCGGGACAAGTTTGGATAACGTTTTAGAATGGGTTGGCACTTTTGGTTGAGGTCCCGGGGGCCTCGGGGTGATTACGGGTGGCTAACGAGATGGAATTTGAAGTTTGGATGCTGCTGAAGGGTTAGTATCTGGTGTTTTCGCTTCTACGAAAAATGGACCGTAGAAGCGGTTCCGCAGAAGCGAAGAGGGAGTTGTAGAAGCGGGGTTTGGATTTTTGGGAATTTTTCCAGAAGCGGATGATTTACCGCATGTACGGCTTCCGCAGAAGCGGTCCTTGGAGTAATAGCGTAGTTCCGCAGAAGCGGACAAAAAGCCACAGAAGCGATCCCGCATAAGCGAATATGGGACTGTAGAAGCGAAAATAGCTGGGCAGAGAAGTTTTAAAACAACATTTCATCTACGAGCTTGGGATATTTTCCACCATTGTTGAGTAACTTTGAGATCTTTTGACGAGGATTAAACAGTGTTTTGACTAGGAATCGATTGGAGGTGAGTCCTATGGCCTAGAAACGTCATTTAATTGTAGATTCAACATCTAAATTTATGAAAATTTGATTAAAAGGGGAATAATTAGGGTTTGACTTTTTAAATGAAAATTTGGGGTTTGAGGGAGCGTTTGAGCTCAGATTTTGGTAAATTTGATATGTATAGACCCGTGGCGATATAAGAAATTCGGTGATGTGAATTTTCTAATTTTTTGAGAAGTTGGCCCGGAGCTCAGGTTTTGCGAATTTTGTAATTTTTGATATTTTTTGAGTCTTTTCGATTGAGTTGTGTTACCTTAGCCTATTATAACATATTCCTTGTGGTTTTGATCAGATTCGACGCTCAAGGAGGTTGATTTGCGAGGCAAGGACAAAGCGAGCTAGGATTTCGATCGGCCTGAGGTGAGTAATGGTTATAAATAATGTTTTGAGGGTTTGAAACCCCGAATTTGCACAACGTGGTGCTATGTTGAGCTGAGACACACGTTGTATGATGAGCGTGGGGTCTAGTACTACTTGGGATTCAGACTGGGTCCATCCCGTCTGATGACACTACTGTACTTTAGACTGAGGCTTAATTAATATATTATTATTCTAGGCTAGTTGCCACGTTTGGGGCCTTGTGCCGATCTGTAGAACCCTTAGGGGTCGTTTGTACTGGTTGACATTACTTTACTTGTCGAAATCATACCCGCAGTCATGTTCTTAGCTGATAAACATAATATGAACTGGCTTTAGAAATTAATAATTCCTAATGAGAATAACTTGTGGGTTGGGAACCATGTCTCAATCGAGTGTGCCCGAGAGGCCAAGTCAATATTGACTGAGAGGGGTTTAGGACCCCATAGTGGGGTAATTGATACATATATGGATCAGATTGCACGCCGCAGTAGTGTATATATATATATATACAACAACTACCTAGTAAACTTCCACCAAGTGGGTTCTGGGGAGGGTAATGCGTATGCAGACCTTACCACTACCCGATAGGGCAAAAATGCTGTTTATATATATATATATATATATACCCGATTGGTTACCGATTTGTTATGCAACTCTAAAACTAAGTATATATCGGGCCGCATGCCACAGCAGTATACTGTATGGGTCAGGTTGCACGCCGCAGCGGTATAATTAAACTACTAGTCATTGAGAGAAGTAAATGGGTTGTGTATTGGTTTGAGGGATATTCACCTGATTTTATCATTTAGCTGTCGTTTAATGCACTTACTATTTTTATATAGAACTGCATAGTGTTTTTACGAGTTTTCTTACCGTCAGTCATTATTTATTGCTATTACTTACTGAGTCGGAATACTCACTTTACTCCCTGAACCATATGTGCAAATACAGGTATCCTAGAGGCATAATTTGAGCTCTATGTTGTGGTTTAGCTTATTTTTTGAGTTATCGAGGTAGCTGCATGGCGTCCGCATGACCCGATTTCTTCCTTTATCCTCTTTATTTTTCCACATTCTAGACTCTACCATGTATAGGTTGCTACTCAGATTTGTATTAGAGGCTCACGACTCGTGACACCAGATCATTTGGGGTTGTATTGGCATTTTCTTGGTTTCCGCATTGTCTTTATCTATTGTTGCAGAGTTAAACTTATGTTAATTGGCGTTGAATCCTGTTAATTGGTTATGAACTCTATAAAAGGATTGTGAGTGACGAAACGGTCGGGCTTGCCTAGCATTGTATTGGGCGCTATCACGATCGAGGTTGAGGCCGTGACATATTGGAGAACAATACTTGTTGTTGCATTGTTTATGCGTGCATCGGAGTGAGTCCTAGTTTGTTTAATTTCGCTTTCATTGGAGTGTTGTGCATTGTTGCATTGTTCGAATGCGTCAGTGGAGTCTCAGTTTATCTAGTCCCTTCATTGCTCGGCCTGGAAAGACCATTGACGGGAAGGACGATAAACTTATCGCTTGGGCTATTGGGCACCTTGGGACTTTATCAATTCAAACGACATTAAGTCGTGATTTGTATTATTTAATTGGCTGAATTGTCGCAGGATTGTCATGGCGAACATACGTGCAAGCTTTTCGAGTTCATGTTGTGCCTGTGTTCGAGAGATTATACGTTCCATGGAATTATTTCTCAGTCCTAGGTTATGGAGATTATTTCTTAATAATGTTGGCCTGTTTTGAGTCGTTTGTCATTTGTAACATGGTATGGTGTGGGGGATTTTGCTCGATCATTGCCTGCGAGACAATACAGTACAAAATACTTTCCTGATATGTTCGGTGGCATTTGTTCCTTTTCCACGCACCTGTGAGAATGCGCGTGTTCCTATCCCAAACCAAAAATAAAGAAAGTATGACAAGTTAAATCTAAACTAAATTGCCTCTTAACTTGACCTGGTAAGTCGGTGAGAGGGGGAACAGTGTTGTAGGGCTACTTTCTTCGTCCCGTATTCGAATGGCAGTTTCAGATTTGGCAGCCCTCTGTTAGGCGTCACCGTTAGTCGCATCTAGGTTTTTCGTGGGCAGAGCTTATCTTGCTCATTGGGATCTCGAGTCCGAGTCTCGATTCGATCCCATCCTATGAGCGCAAAGAAGAAGGGAAATATGCCATACTATTATTCTGTACATAAATCACATAATGCATATGGGTACAAAAACATGGGGGGATACACCGGTTATTTCAAAGAATCACACAGTAGTCTATCTTCAATTCCTAGGAGGTGGAAATACATATCGGTACGTAATGTGAATACGATAGTTAGAATTGTAGTCATGCGTAGCGACCGTGATCCCACTTTGACTATGTATATGACGTGCCAATCCCATCTCTTTCGACGAGGCGTGGGTTTTGTATAGATATTGGACATAATTTCGTTTTCATGTGAAGATCTGACCCTAATTGGTTTGGTTATTTCAAAAGCTTGCCTACAATTTTCTCAAGTTGGTATTTACACAGAGGGTGGGGCTATGGCCACCAGGAAGCGAAACTCTGGATGGCTTTAGATCTAGCACGATTTAAAATTTAGGCTAAGAAGTCCCCACAGACAACGCCAAATTATTTGACAAAAAAGTGTTAAGCTCTTTGTTAAACTAATTAATGAGAAAATAGAGGGTGAATCCTAATCAATGATAATTAACTCTAAAAATGGTTTGACCAAAAAGTATTAAGCTCTTTGTTACAATAATTAATGAGAAAATAGAGGGTGTATACTACCCAAAGACAATTAACTCTAAGTCAAAGCATGTTATATACGAAAACAGAATTGTAGTCAAGCTTATAACCTTTTTAAGATTATAAAAGATATCAAACGTAAATGATAGACTTACATTCTTGAGGTATTGTTCTATAATGTAAGAACAAAGAGGAAATAGAATGAACATCATTGACAGCTACAAAATCTATCTTTATCGTTTTAACAAAGATGATTAGAAAGATCTGCAACCAAGATCCATACTTCGTTGTTTTTCCTCAGAGATCTTCTGCGGTTCTTCTATCTCTTTTTCTTGAAGAAGGGAGTCCCTTTTCTATCCTCTTACCTCCTATATATATTATAAGTATTCTCATTTGTCCAACGGTCCTTTGCCAGAATACCTAATCCCATGATTGTACTTTACGTCGCCCCCTTAAGTATCACGACACGGACTTTGTCATACAAGCTTTCTGATGGTTCGATCTCAGCAGCGGCTGAGATACTCGTCGTTATTACGCCTTGTGAATACGACCACGACTTAGTCAACCCCTTGCCATTCCTTTTAGCGCTAGTCTACGTATGGTCATATTTTGACCCATACAATATACATAAAATTTATTATATATATAAAATTTAAAAATAGTAATGCATTAATATTTTTAACTTGGACCCGTAAGAACTTAGATGGAAACAGCTAGAACTAACACACAAACTTACTCTATTAATATTGAAACCTACTTCCAGGAAGACACCCCCCTCCCCTCCCCCGGTTATTCCTGCCTTTATATCTTTATGATATTTCGATCATCAAATCGATATATTTCTCAAAAACTAAATTCCAAATATTTGGTTAGTAACTCATAGTGGAGGCAAAATAATTAGAAGAAAGTCGTTAACCCCCATATTATCTATTATAAAACATAGGTTAGATAATGAATTTTTTTTAAGGGTTAAATATGGATAAGGACCATATTATCCATTTAGAAAATGGATAACCAATGGGTAACCAATGAATTTTAATTTTTACATCTATAAAGTCTTAAATTGGGAGATTCCTCAAATTGGGGAGATTAAAAATTCTCCAAAAAATGATCATATTCAAGAAGTCAAGGATAATACCATATTATTTGCCGGTTAACCTATTTTTATCCGTATTAAATATGAGTCGGGTCAGATAATTTATCTATTTTTTAATGGAATTTTTACATTCCTATCCTACTTAGGAAACCTTTTTACCCTACATGTTTAAGGTTTGAGTAAATTATATTTGGTATACCAAATTATCATTTTTATACCATATCTAATTAATGTTATAATTAGTGAGATATTTTCTACTCTTTAATTAAAGCATTTCCATTTTTTCAGTACTAACCCCTCACTTTCTCTCTCCTAACCCCTCATCCCCGTAACCCCCCGTACTTTTTATCCTCTCACGTTCTTTCTACCATTGCCCTTCTTCTGAAACCACCTAATTAACAAAATTCAACAAACCCTTTAAACAAATTCCTATCCACATTTTTATTTAGTTGAAGTTCATCAATGACGAACAAGAAAGGTTCGAAAAAGAGTCCAAAAATTGAAGTTAAAGCGTGAAGAACATTAAATCTCCTAAAAACATATCTAAAAAATCTACAGTAGGTGATATCCCCTCTTTCGATTTGGGTGTTTTAACACCAAAATCACCACAGAAACAAGTAAAATCTACACATGCAATGGAACACACTATTCACAAAACCACAGCATGGAGAATGTCCTCTCTCTGGCTAGGCTCAATCAGTCCGAGGATGCCCTTTCTTTACTAGAGGAGGAGGAAAGAAGACACTTACATACGTAATTCTAGAGGTTCATCTCCTAGACAAATTCGTGCCGAGACGAAAATCAAGCAAATGCACGATGTAGATGCGGGAGGAATGCTACACCATGTGGCAAACAACTATCTTAATTTTGTAGATTATTGGTAGTTGTGATTTTCTACAGTTTATAATTGTAGACTGTTTCTGCAGAAGTTTTAGTCGTTTTGGATTTGTGAAAACAGAAAATAATGCATCTACAATCAAAATACAAATAATCAACAATTTATCTATAAAATATCTACAAACTCGATACATTGAATTTTAATATCCCAATTCCCATTTTAATTGTAGATAATTTGTAGATATAGTAAAAATTTTGTAGTTAATCCATTTTAGGATGTTAGACATTATAGTGAAATTGTACTATAACTGTTGCAATTTGTAGAAATTTGTGAAATAATAAGGCTTCGTACATAATTAAACTGATTAGTATTTTATTTGACTAGATTTTGTTCTAAACATAGATTGTAGTTTTATTTAAATACAACATTTTGAAATCAACAATTTCTAATAATAGATAGTAGTTTATTTTATCGTATAAATGTAGTAATTTTGTAGATAATTTTGAATACAACAATGCTTTATTCTTTCATTAAACTGATATGTAGTTTAATTGTAGACAAATATAGTAATTTTGTAGATAATACTGTAAAATCATAATTCTATGCAATTTCGAACTATACAAACTTGCACTTGTGTTATCGTTGGTGATTGCCAATTCCATATTGAGATCTCGTACACTTATACATAACGGATATGAACCTAAGTTTTTATTCTCCTTTTTGGCCCCATATCATTCTACATTTTTTCATTTTTTTTTTTGAATTTCTAGATTGAGAAAAAAAAAGATGAAGAACAGATATATGATAGCCAATGTGATTTCTGAAAACGACGAAGAACAAAATATAGCAATTTTGAGTTGTTGAATCTCGGAGATTTGAATTCTACAATTTGAATGCAGTTTGTTGAAGTTGTTCGTAGTTTGTTGAAGTATTTCATACTTTTTTTTTGGTTAAATTTTTGAATTATAGTTTAAGAGTAAATTAAATCTACTTTCCATTTCAAAACTTGAATTTATGTAGAATATATTAATCTCAAGATTCTTTCCTGATTTGTCGCGCGTTATTAAGGGAAAATTCTGCCCTATTACTTCCTAATAAACGAATGATACATAAATTGTAGGAAAAATGTGGACTAGGCAGGTAATTTGTAAACTATACACATATTTGGTAATAAAGTTTCATATATAGTATAAGAAGGAAAAACTCCCTTTTTTAATTATTCATTTTCGACTCAAACCATACCCGTCCGCCCGTTTTTCACCCCTAGTAACTCAAAAGCCAAAAAAAAAAAAAAAAAAAAGAGGAAATCTTTTGCAATTCGATGTCTAGTGTTCCTTGATAATCTTGGATCAAGTCGTGATATTTGTAGGGCGAAAAATAAGCTGTTTGGGCTGGAATAAAAAAGAAATAGTAATTTATAAATTGATAAAACTGATGAGATATGTATTACTCTTATTTGTGACTCACCTATCAACTTTTTTCAAGGAAAAAGAATTCCAACAATCAACTAATAACTGTATAAAGAAATTGATATGTTGCATCTACCTCAATTATGAGAGATGGAAGGGATGGATTGCCAGGAGTTCAAGCTTGCAATATGAACATCTATAAGCTGTACTCTAAGAAAAAGTGTCATTTTCCATGCCTTGCCCAGCCTGTATAAGAATATCTCTCATTTTTTAAAGAGGTCACCTTAATACAAAAAGAAAAAGAAAAGAAACTATTTTTACTTAAAAAAAATATATCCCAAAGGTAACGATTAAGTATATAACACGTCAGACCTAGAGCCTGTTTGGATGGGCTTAAAAGCTGGTCAAACCAAGCTTTTAAGTTATTTTTTAGCTTATTGAGGTGTTTGGCAAACTTAAAATCTGCTTAAAGGTCAAGTGCTTTTAAGCCAAAAGGTCCAAATTAAGCCAAAAATGATAAGTTGGGTAATCCCAACTTTTTTTTTCTAGCTTAAAAGCCACCCCTCTTTGACCAAGTATTTTACATTACTATCCCTAATACTTATGTATAATTTCCAAAATACCTAATCATTTCTTTCTCTCCTTTCCTCCGCCATTTTCAATCCCTGCCTTCCAAATTTTATAATCTTTTCTTTTTCTCCTTTCCTTTGCCATTTCTAATTTGTGCCTTCCAAATTCAATCACTGCCAAACTTTTGTTTTGCTTTAGTTTCTTTTTTGGTTCCGTAACCTTTTTTAAAAAAAAGATTACTGTTGAATCCCTCATTTTTTTTAAATTGGTGAAATTATATTATAAATCAAAATTTTTAATGAGTCTACACGTTAACAAAGAATTTGAAGCTATGAGACGAAAAAATATATTTTGGTGAAATAATAGATTATTGCATGTTAACAACAACAACAACAACTACCCAGTATGTTCCTACAAAGTGGGGAAGATTATTGCATGTTATTTAAATAAATAATTTTTATTTAGGCATGCAGTTTAAATTGAAAATGAACTAAATTATAGTATTTTTGTATATGTATTAATTTAGAATAAAATATTATTATAATCATTTTCTTTATAGTGTTAACAACTTTAAGGATATTTCAGTCATTTTACAGAAACAAGTGCTTATCAGCACTTATTTACCAAACACTTCAATAACTTTTTTTAAGTTTAAGCACTTTTATCCAAACACTTAACTGCTTATTTATAAAACAAGCTCCAGCACTTAAAAAATACTTTTAAGCACTTATACTTAAAAGCCACTTTTTTTAAGCCAATCCAAACGGGCTCCTAATCTAGAACCACCTCAGCCTCAGGCCTCAACCCACCAAATTGCCCATAATTACCCCCATAAATTCTCAGGGGCAATATCGTCAATTCATTACCCCACTCCACAATTTGCCTGATACGCGTATCCAATGAGGCCATTATTCAATCGCCATTACCGACCTCTTTTCCTCCTTAAAACCTCCATTTCCCCTTCCCATCTTTCCCATTTCTTCTTCCAACCAAACCACAAACCACTCTCTCATTTTCTCTCTCTACAAATTGCCTATTTTTTCTCTCTAAATTGAAGCAAGCAAATCGAGTTATTTGTTAATTTTAATTTTTGTACACAAAAAAAGTTTTTCAAAAAATGGCTCAGAGAACAGAGAAAGAAGAGACGGAGTTCAAGTCCGTACCTGAAACGATAACGCTTTGCGTCAATAATTGTGGAGTCACCGGGAATCCAGCCACCAATAATATGTGTCAAAAATGCTTCAACGCCACCACCGCTGTTACCTCAACTTCCGCCAGCTCGCCGACGGGTTCGGCGGTCACGATTCCTCACAAGTTCGCTGAGAAATTGGCTAGATCTGAAAGATCGGCTCGATTTAGCTCGTTGAGGTCGTCGCCGGAGAGGAAGGCCGATCTGGAAAGAACAAGTCAACGTCTGACGGTAAAGGAGGATAAACTGAAGGAAAGCGAACCGCCTGCTAAGAGAGAAGTGAATCGTTGCTCCGGTTGTCGGAGGAAGGTAGGATTGACCGGATTCCGGTGCCGGTGCGGCGAATTGTTCTGCGGTGAACACCGGTACTCCGATCGTCATGACTGTAGCTACGACTACAAATCCGCCGGCCGAGACGCGATCGCGAGGGAGAATCCGGTCGTCAAAGCAGCGAAAATCATTAAGGTTTAAAAGGAAAGATAACACGTAAAAACGCATCCTCTTTACCTTTATCGTCAAATTTCAAATGATGAATTATGGAGATATCGAATTTGCAAGCTCCATAACTCTGCTTCTGCTGCAGCTGTTATTCTCGTCTCAGAGAGAGGAAGAGTCGCACAACGAACATCAAAATAGAGAGAAATTCGAAAAAATTATATTTTTATATATTTATATAATTTGAAGTGAATTTGTTGTGTTGAAAATTTAACTCCCTCTATGGATTGTTATTGAAGAATTAAATCCTTTTTAATTTTTTTCAATGTTTGTTTTCTGTTTCGATTATTGAAAGATAGCAATCAGAAAGATTGTGGCTTAGCAATTGATTTGTTCTTCGCTTAGTCCTTGTTTGGTTATTGAGCTAAGTAATGAAATTAAGCTTTTAATCAGCTACGATTCGTATCATTTTCCTCTGAAAAGCAAACTCGGCGGCCGTACCAATTCTGTGACCGTAAGTGGCATATCGTCGTAAATTGATTGAAGTGTAGAGGCAAGTCGTTATTTGATTTTTTATTATAAATTTATAATTATATAAAAGATGATTGTATTTGACAAAATATAATGTTTATTTTAAACATAGAAAAGGTAAGGGCCATCGGGCGGCCAAGTTGTTGCTGGTATCGTAATAAACTGGGAATGAATAAGGAGACGTGAAAATGAGGGAACAGAGACTGGTTGAGTTTTAGTTTGAGTAGTCCCAATCATTGTATAAAATATCTACAAATCTTATAGCATTATAGCCTATTTCGCGAAGCTTATTTTTTGTAAAAAATATTTCTTTTAGTATTTTTTTTTTGCCGAATGTACTTTGGGGTAAGTTTTTTTAGGAAAAAAGATATTTTTGAGGAAAAATAGAAGCAGAAAAAAATAATTTCTTTTCAAAAGCATTTTTTTAAGAATTACTTTTGAGAAAATTACACTTAGAAGTAGTTTTTAAAATTTGATCAAATACTAATTATTGCTCGGTACTTTTCAAACTAATTAGAATGGTTATAGGGTTCAAAGGTTTTCTGTTTTCTGGTCCAAACCAACGATTAAAGGAATCCCGTTTCCTTTCATAATTTATTTTATTAATTTTGGTCTATATTCCTGTCTAGACATAGGTTTGCTGAATTATGTGCTATAATAGTCGTTCTTAATAATAATTTTGGTACGGTTAAATTTTCTTTGAAACTAATTATTCATATTTTGTTATAATATACTCCTATGTTCTTTATAATAATACTTTACCATAGGCAGCAAAATAATATTAAACCAAGCAAATCAATTATTAAAATATTTGACTATGTTAGATAGATAGTGATTGAATCAAGAGAGCTAGTTCTAGAGTCAAATATAACTAGCAGTGGTTTACAACAATATTTGGTTGAAATAAAAATTTCACTTTCGAAAAAGAAAAGTAGCCTATTTCCATAGTTAAATTTGAAGTATGTATGAATTTACTACTATAAAATAAAAATTAGTATTCAAAATTGTAAGAGAAGTGATGTATTACTAGTGGTTTAACGCGTAAAACCCGTATCAATACAATCAGACACTTGATCGCACAAATTAAAAAGGGAAGAGAATAATGAACTTATTGTTAAGAATATAATTTTATTTGGAGTGAATGTCTATCTTGTGGAGAGTTTTATTTTGTGACTAAGTCATATTTCTCCTATAAATAGAGGGGTGTTACCCCATTGTAATTCATCCCAAAATTCAATAAGAATTCACTCTCTCTCTTTCTCTGCAATATTGTTCTTCTTCTTTTATTATTTCATAACATGTTATCAGCACGAGACTCTAACCAATTGAGTAGAAACTTTGGGATTGAGCATAATGATTGTCAATTATTTCATGAACTTCCTTCATGATTAAAATTCTGGATTTAAGGTAAGTATTTTACTTTTCTCTTTCAAATTCTTGAAATTCTATAATTTGATTTTATATACAGGCAAAGACAACAAAGTTTGATTATAACTCTAATGGAGTTTTTAAGAAATTACACCCACATGAAGTGGTAAAATTTTTATGTCTTGCCATGATCAAAGTCATGTATGATCATGCGCACAAGAAGTGAAAACCCGTCCCATTGAATTTTCTCCATTCTCATTCCCTTAGGAGAATGTGATAGCAATATATGATAAGTCTGAAATAAGACAAAATTATTAGCGTGAATGTATCAATGGATGTGGACGTGGAAATAGACGAAATTATAATCGTCATCATTGTGGTAATGAGAACAATAAGTATTCTCAAAATAATCCTTCACTTTGTGAAAGTAATATTTGTCATCGATTTGACATGAGATTTTATAGATGATTATGGTCCATTCATTGATGTGAATGTGACAACATCTGATTTATGAATACATATTCATTCTTCAAAGAATATGAACGTGCTAATGGTAGTGAATATACCACACTCACCTCTAGAAGAAGGTTTGAGATGATACCATAAATAATGTCATTATTATGGCATGAATGGTCATTGGTCACGTACCTATTGTACGCCAAAATATTTTGGTTATGTGATTATTAAATGACAACAATAATGCAAGAAACATATCTTGCATATTATTTTGACCATGGCCATAATGGTATAACTTACTCTTTAAAAGAGATATTCACCACATGGATGATGATGAATCTGTGATAGTGCAAAATTAATTGAGAGCTCTGGAAGAGCCAATTATTACTATTTTGGAGAAACACAATTAATTACCAATAAGGTATTGTGTTGTAGTACGTCTCAAAGAAACTTATTCGGTTTCCAAAATATACGCGAAAGCGGTTGATTATATTGAGACAATAAGTAAAGGAAAGATTTAATATTTTCTATTACTACAACTTGTAGCGCGGTAATATGTATGTGAAAAGTTACCCGTTTTATTCTCCAAGTTGTACTACATAAACAAAAGAATATCACAATAAAGTGAATATTTATTGATATAAAAACCCATATCATAATAAACTTGGAGTTTATTCATAATTGCATACATCACGGTGTAAATCTGAAATTTATCAATATTGATAATTTATTCAATTGGCATAATTGGTTTAGCCATATCAATTTAAGTATGATGTGAAAAATAAAAGAGAATTCACATGGATTAATATTAAAGAACTAGAAAGTTCTTTATGAATTCTCTTACATTGTTTTTTCCCATTAATTAATTGACCAACAAAAATTGGAATTGAATCCCATGAATGCTGGAAATATCAAAGGTGAATATGAGCTCATTCACCTGCCATGTATACCACATAAGATGCATCTATGAGATGGTTACATGTGCAATTATTATTTACCCGCAACCTGGCCGATGTGTGCGAGGTAACTTGCTCAATAATTTGATTTAGAGCATAATTTTCAGATTTCTATTCAAGAAGTTCATCTTGATAAGTTGGTCTACATCGCAACTGGTTTAGCAAAATGATTTATTGAGCGCCTTCACTCAGTGGCTAAATTATTACTTACGAGAACAAAGTTATATAGATCAGTTTGATATACGTTATATACGAAAAGTATATTATTTTCTCCCCTCACAAGTGGTTCAGGGTCAGGAACCAAATAATTCCATCTTATTATTATTGATGTGCAGTGTATATTTTGATTAACACCATAACACACAAAGATGTATTTTCAAAGTTGAGGAAACAAGTTAGTTTTTCTAACATGAGGGGGAGACAAGATACAACAGTTGAGAAAAGTTACATAGAATAAATTATCATTTATACATCGAGATCCTCGAATAAAATAATATGAACTCGAAATTCATAATTGGATAATTATTGTGTAATTTATTGCAAAGCATGTCAGACGCATTTGCTGGCCCAAATAAAGTAACTATATTCTCATTGAAAATGCTCATATTAAGTCCTAGAAGGACAAAGTCTATATTAAGCTTAAAGCATATAGACAATCGGTTTCAAATAAACTTCTTGATAAAGAAGATGAGCAAATTATCATAATAAAGGAGACAAGTGATCTAGAAGGTCACATGACATTACACTTCATAATATCTCATAAGATATTGAGGTACCTGAATATATGAATGAAGAGATCTATATGTTATGTCATTATGAAAATATATTGAAATTGATATAAAATCCTTGTCGACGTCAACCTTCAAGAAGCTAGTGCACAAGATCGGGATGCGAAGGCTTAAGGATGTGAATTGATGCTCTCATCAAGTGGAGTTAATGCGCGTTGCACTCTTTTTCCCTTACAAGGTTTTGTCCCACTCTGGGTTTTCCTTGCGAGGTTTTTAACGAGACAACCAAAAGGCGTATTATTAGATATGTGTACTCTTTTTCCTTTTCTAGATTTTCTTTCCCATTGAGTTTTATTTTAGTTAAGGTTTTAATGAGGCACATTACTTGTTGAATAGACATTCAAGGGGGAGTGTTAAGAATAAAATTCTATTTGGAGTGAATGTCTATCTTGTGGAGAGTTTTATTTTGTGACTAAGTCATTTTTCTCCTATAAATAGAGGGGCCTTATCCCATTGTAAATCATCCCAAAATTCAATAAGAATTTTCTGCCTACTTTTCTATGCAATATTGTTCTTATTCTTTTATTATTTTATAACACTTATGTTAAATATATAATTGTCACATCCTTCTTCTACTTTTGTTATGGTGATCTTCAAATTAGTCCATCTGAAATATGTACTGCAATTTTATATATATTTTTTTTAAATATAAGTTGTTTTTCATCATATGGTGTAGCATATTTCCTTTTAAGAAGACACTTATATCGTAATAAAACACCGAATTTGTTCTCGACTGGATAATGAAATTTTGCCCCCAATTTCCTCCTTTTAGTTTTCTATGTTCCTTTCAATCCTTACAAACCAAACAGAAATTCTTTTACATTTACTCACACTTGATATTTATACCAAATCATATCAATTTATTTCATATAAGTGATTTAATAAGATAAAATATACATTAATTAATAATAATAATTAAGTGAAAAAATTTATGTGCAAAAACACATTATATATCTGTTAATTTAATATAGACACCAAATAACAATAACTTATATTATTATTCTTCTATATCGGATGTCTGCTAACATAACACTAAAGACAATGGGATGAATCCTTTTAGCAGAAAAGAAATTCCAACAATAAGAAACATGTTCCGGAATCTAACCTAACAATTTCTATATTGGAAACTAATATTTTTCTACTAATCCGTGTTTAAAACATTTGTTGGTGTTTTTATATGATTAAGATAAGTAGCTACTAATATAATATTCAGTGGATTTAAATAATTGATCAATTTACGGGGAAAGGACAAATGATAGGTGGAATAAAGGACAGAGTTTAAAATGTCAGGACCATATAATTATTTTTTGCATTGATAAGGTAGAACGGCGTAACAAACAATGGAGTTTAACGTGTTCCTTTTTAAATTGTGATGACAGCAAAATTCAAAAAAAAAATTGAATTCAGCAATATCGCACACCAACCTTTATTTATATTCTTTTCTACAAATTAAATGTTTGACAAACTCGATTGATTAAGGTGAATTTTTTGTTTAAGAAATTCTTTTATAAGAACTGTTTTGTTAAAGGATTGCACTTTTTAACATTTTTAGCAGATTTTTCATGAAAAAAAGAAAAAGTGGTTATATTCAGCTTCTTGTAAAGTCCTACTATTGTTCACAAAATTGATCTATGTTTCTAACTTCACTAAAATTCCATAATAGTACCATTGTCGAATAAATATTTGCAAATACTAGAGTAGCGCATTATAAGTCAAAGTTGTGCTCCCCAAATTGAGCAATGCAGCTGCCTAAGATTTTGAATCTTAGGGTGCCAATCAAAATATATACACATATATATATACACAAATACATACATAGTGTTTTAATACCGGGTTCAGATGAACCCAATACTTTCAATATGGAGTACACATTTAATGTAAAAATTCACTAAAATTGAAACATATAATGGGTTTGAACGCAGAACTTAATGTTGAGATTATTTATTTCTGTGCTCATTCTCACTTGTATCCATACATGTATTGTACAAAACTATAAATAAGACATATACCTTGTATTTTTCTTTTAAGTTGAAAGAAATAAGAAATCAGATTCTTTCCATATCTAGAAGCTTCATTCGCTTCTCTCTCTCTCTTTCCTCTCTTGTGCGAGCTAAACCACCACTGGAGCTCATATTGAGCTCACCATTTTTATCTGATTTCTTTCAAGTTTTCACATGGTATCAGAGCGAGACAACGACATGAAGCTCTATCCCTTTTTGATTTTTCGTTCTTCTGCCCACAAAGTCAGAAATTGATTATTGTTACTCATTTTTTTTTTTGGAATTAAGGTTCCTTTGTAGAAATCGATCAACTAATCGACTATTCCTAGCTATTCGTCTTCATCAACAACCATTTCATCATAGTCAATTTGAATTATAGCCGGAGGAGACGAAGTCCCCGTCAGAAACAAAACCCTAGATTCAATGAGTCCATAGTACATGCATCTATCGAAAAGCGCTGGATCTATGCTAGTTCCGATAGCCTTTGACGGAAGTGGCTATAGATCATGGAGAAGAGGAATCATCAGAGAGCACTCTTCGTGAAAACACAAATTGGGGTTCATCACCGGAAAATGTAAGAAGCAAGCCTCTAATTTGAGTGACCTTGATCAATGGGGGCAATGCGATGACATGGTAACCTCATGGATCTTAAACTCGCTATCCAAGGATCTGGCTGACAGCTTGCAATATGTCAATGATACCAAAGAACTTTGGCAAGAACTAGAAGATAGATATGATCAGACTAATGGCGCCAAGTTGTATTAGCTACAAAAGAGATAAAGTGATCTAAGCCAAGGAAGCCTGGACATTACTGGATACTATACAAAAATGAAGAAACTTGGGAAAGAACTCAACAGCCTGAATATTCATGCCAAATGTGCTTGCAAATGCATCTATGGAGCAAGATAAAACATACTTAATGCTGAATAGGATAGAATATTAATTCAGTTCCTGATGGGGCTCAATGAAGTGTATACTGTTGTGAAAGGGAGTATTTTGATGATGAACCCTTTACCAACAATAGCTCGAAGCCTTTTCTATTCTCATTCAAGAGGAGAAACAAAGGGAAGTTAAACCGAGTAATACTTTTTCAATATACTATGCTCCCTTGAACGTGAGTGGATCAGGAAACAATAATTTCAGAACCAATTACAATCAACAGGGGAAAAATAACAACACCTGTAGTGGATATAAGGGAAACCATCTCAATAGCAAACCTAGACCATTATGTGACTACTGCAAGAGGTCAGGGCATCCCAAGGACAAATGCTACAAACTTCATGGATTTCCACAAATTTCCTGGTTCAATAAGGGAAAAAGAGTTGTTGGAAATGTCTTTGGACCATCAAATGAAGCTGATGTGGTGAATGATGATAGGAATGGGCCTCAGAAGCAGGAACAGAGTCGACACATGCACAATATGACCAAAGAGCAATATGGAAAATTGTTCACCATTCTGGAAAGCTTTCAAGGAAGAGTATATAATTCCATAAGCAATTGCATCAATGGAGGAGTTGTGAACTTTACAGGCATTTCAGCATGCTCTACTCATTTTAAGTCTAGTAATCATTTGTGTGATAGTTCTAGATCAGAAGTTGATACCTGGATTCTTGACTCTGAAGCTACAAATCACATGACACATAACAAATCAATCCTAACTAATATTAAAACCCTAGTTTACCCATATCTAGTCACCCTACCAAATGGTTATAAGGTTAAGGTGACACTGATTGGTGATGTAATCCTAAGCCCAAAATTCAGTCTCAAGAAGGTCCTCTTTGTTCCCAGTTTTATATTCAACCTAATATCAGTCCACTCTTTGACAGTTCAACTTGATTGTATTGTAGTGTTCACCAAGTACATTTGTATGCTTCTACAGGGCCCTTCACTGAAAAGGCTACTGGAGATTGGTAAAGCCAAGACTGGTCTGTATCTACATTGTTCAAGCAACTGCAACACTGGTTCAACCCTCTCTAATTCTTCTAGTACATCTATTCCATGTTTTACTAATATTAAGGACAAGATAGATTCTGCAGTTAATAAATCTAGCTCACCTTCTTCTTCTAAACTAGTTAGTACAAGCAAATTGGTTTCTACTGCTCCTGTTACTTCCACCATGGTTACCACATCTTATAGTGATAATAAAAATGGCTCACTTACACATTCATGTCATTCTGTAAACAGTTCAAACAATAAAAATGAGTCTTCTTTGTCTGGTAATTGCTCTACTATAAAGCCTTTGCTTGATCTTTTGTGGCATAACAGATTAGGACATGTACCTTTGTCAAAATGAAAAGGATTTCCTTTATACCTTCTACCTTTGCACCCAAGAAACCTTTTCTTTGTCCTATATGTCCAATGGCAAGACAAACCAGATTATCTTTCCCAAAAAGAACAACCTTGACTACCAAACCCTTTGAATTGCTACATATTGACTTGTGGAGCCCATACCATGTTACAACACACAATAAATACAAATACTTCATTAAACTTGTGGATGATTACAACAGGTACACATGGACCCACTTGTTGAGTTGCAAGAGCAATTCTCTACACCCCATCAAAGCTTTCCTTGTATGGTAGAACAACAATTCAATACCAATGTTAAAACAATAAGAACAGACAATGGTATTGAACTTACCAGCCAAGAAGTCACTTCATTCTTACAATCAAAAGGCATTATTAACCAAAGAACATGCCCATATATACCACAACAAAATGGTGTGGTGGAAAGAAAATACAAATATTTGCTGGAAATAGCTAGGGACCTACTCTATCAGTCAAAATTACCCATGCAGTATTAGGGTGAATGTATTTTTGACCTCTAACTACCTAATAAACAGACTACCTTCGTGATCACTCAATACTAAATGTCCCTTTGAACTCCTATACCAGAAAAAGCCAAGCTACTCTCACCTCAGAAGCTTTGGTTGTTTATGCTTCCCTACCACTCTCAAAACACACAAGGATAAGTTTGAGCCAAGAACTACTCCCCATATTTTTGTAGGATATCCCTTTGGGAGAAACGGCTATACAGTACTAAATCTGGCCACCAAGAAGATAAGCATTTCAAGAGATGTAGTATTCCATGAATATGTGTTTCCATTTGTAATGTTCATTGAGTCTAATAAAGTCTTTCCCTTATTTCCTCAAATGAAATCATACTTATTAGATGATTTGTTTCTTTCCTATAATATAAGTAATGTTCCACTCTCAGCAAGTGAAAATGCTCACCATGAAGTGTCACCTGGGAACCTGCCCAGGCCTGAGCACTTCTCACCCTCATTCAACTCTCATGGTGATGACTCTAGATGTTCTCACTCACCCATAAGAAGTCAGACATCAAGAACCTCTTCTGTTATTGATAGTCCAGAAGAAGTCTATCCTGATATACCTCATAGTCCAACTACTACAATCCAGGATCAAAGAACCTCAGTCTCAAATCAGAACGGGCCCTCAAGAACTTTGAAAATGCCCACTTATATTAAAAATTATGAATGTGTCTTTCCCAGGGTTCATCAAAAGTATCAAAATCAACCAATCTTTCCAAATGATAGCCAAAGTACACAGTCTTTTTCTTTCAATACATCTGCCCCTAAACCTCTTGATACCTCACCTAATGGAGAACTCTCCAACTATCAGCATCTGGTAGGAACTGGTCCACATGAATGTGAACCAAGCTCATTTGAGGAAGTTGTCGTAAAGCCTGCCTGGAAAGCAGCAATGACTCAAGAATTTCAAGCATTGTATGCAAATAAAACCTGGGACCTAGTTCCTTTTCCAATTGGAAAGAAGGCAATAGGGTGTAAATGAGTATATAAGATCAAATATAAGGCAGATGGTAGTGTAGAAAGGTTCAAAGCTAGATTAATAGTTAAGGGGTATACACAACAAGCTGGGATATATTACACTGGAACATTCTCTCATGTAGTAAAAATGATAACTGTTAGGGTTTTAATAGCAACAACAGTCAAGAAGGGGTGGCAGGTCTTACAGCTAGATGTAAGTAATGCTTTTCTCCATGGGGATCTCCATGAAGAGGTGTATATGGAGATACCACCAGGCCTAGTTATAGACTCACCGAGCTTAGTGTGTTAATTTAACAAGTCCCTATATGGACTCAAACAAGCAAGTAGACAATGGTATGAGAAATTAATTGAAGCCTTATGTTCAAGGGGGTATACTCACTCAATGTTTGACTATTCTTTGTTCTATAAGAAGAGTGAAGGTTCAGTAGTATTTGTAGCTGTATATGTAGACGATGTCCTGGTTACTGGGACTCATCTACAAGAGATTGAGTCCCTGAAGGTTTTTATGCACAAGACTTTTAAAATAAAGGACCTAGGGAGATTTCATTACTTCCTAGGACTGAAAATTCAATATACATAGAAAGGAATCTTAATGTCACAAAGAAAATTCACCATTGATCTTTTAAGAGAGTTTGGATGTATAGACGGAATTCCATGGCTTCCCCTATGGACCTCTCTATGAAATTAAAGGATGATGAGGGGGGCCCACTTGATGACCCTTCATATTATAGGAAATTGATTGGCAAACTCAACTTTCTCACTAATACTAGATTGGACATTACCAATAGTGTGCAACATCTCAGCCAGTTTATGAAAAAACCTAGGGAACTCCATTTAAAGGCAGCATACCATATCCTAAGGTACTTAAAAGGTGATCCATCTTTGGGAATCTTCCTTAACAACAATTCAGATTATATAGTAAATGCAATTTGTGATTCAGACTAGGATAGCTGCTCTCAGCCCAGAAAATCAATTGGTGGGTACTTTGTGCTACTTGGTACCAGCCCTATCAGTTGAAATCCAAAAAGCAGTCTACTATTTTATTATTTTATGTAGAAGCTGAATATAGGTCAGCTAGAATGGTGGTTGGCGAACTCGTATGGTTGGCAAGACTTCTGACTGAACTTACTGTTTCATTGGCTTTACCCATTCCCATATTCTGTGATAGCCAAGCTGCCCTACACATCGCAAGAAATCCTGTGTTCCATGAAAGAATGAAGCATATCGAAATGAATTGTCACTTTATGGGATATCAACTGTAGGAAGGGCTTATTTCTCTTCATCACGTCTCTACCAATGACCAGTTAGCTGACATTTTGGCTAAGTCCTTGACAGAGATCAAGCATGTTGGACTCCTTGGCAAGTTGGAAGTGAGATTCTCCCCTCCAACTTGAGGGGAGGTGTTGAGATTATTTATTTATTTTACTCATTCTCACTTGTATCCATACATGTATTGTACAGAATTATAAATAGGACATATACCTTGTATTTTTCTTTTAAGTTGAAAGAAATAATAAATCAAATTCTTTCCATATCCAGAAGCTTCATCTGCTTCTCTCTCTCTTTCCTCTCTTGTGCGAGCTTAACCGCCACTGGAGCTCATATTGAGCTCACCATTTTTATCTTATTTCTTTCAAGTTTTCACACTTAAATGTATAATATGTTCGCTACTAAGGACCATAAATGTTGAACCCACATAATTAAAATTCTAGATTCGTCTCTATATATACATATATATGTTTTTTAAGTTTCCAAATGTCGGCAATTCCCTTAACCAAAAGGTAGGTCCGCCTAAACTTAAAAAGCAAATCTATATACGTAGAAACTATATATGCCAATTACAATTAAATTTTATAATATTTGAGATGAAAGAATTTTATGTTTCTTTCCTAAATGTAATAACTTAAATTATAATTGTGGTTCTAAGTAACGTTAGGACAACCTCTTGTGTATGTTTTTACCTTGTTTCGATTTTATTTACAAGATTCTTCATTTTAAGTGGAAAATAAGGATAAGATCTTGGAAACGAGAGGAAACCAATGTTATAGGCATTCTTATTTTAGGATACTAAAAAGCTAAACTAGTGCTTGAAAGCAATGGTATCCAGCTTTTAAAGTCTTCCTTTTTTTTCCCACCTGATATAATAATCTTTAGGACAATGATATCCAAATATGATCACAAATAAGAGCCATTTGATCCCTCTCTAGATGCTTACCAAAAGTTAGTAGGCTTTTGGACATAAGAAATGTAAAATTCGAAACAAATGTAAAAATGTTTTAGATGAAAATGGTATTTGAAATTTAAAGTTGTGTTTGGACATAAATTTCAGTTTGGGTTATTTTTAAAGTTTTGTGAGTTATTTGAGTGAAATTTTTGAAAAATAGTTTTTTGTAGTTTTTCAAATTTTTGAAAATTTTTAAAATGCATCTTCAAGTAAAAATTGAAGATTTTATAAATAAACGCTGATTTCGAATAAAAATGAATTTGTTTTGGAAAAATCTTCCATCAATTTTATGTCCAAACTGGCACTTAAAACAATATTAGCTTTTGTCCCTGTATTCCCTATGGGTAAATTTAATATTTAAATCTTAAAGGTTTGAAATTATAATCCTTTTAAATTATTGAGTCTTAAATTAATATTTGTAGATATTCAATAATTTTTTTAAAAATTAATATATAATTTTGAACAAAAGCTACTGATTCAATCGAACCCGTATGATCGTATCCCATACTCTGGTTCTGTCCCTATAATCCTACCCGCTCCCTACCACCTAGTGGTGGAGATAATCCGACATTGCTTTGTCGAAAGTTCATAAATACTAGTAGTACTAATATTTTCTTATAAAAACTTAAAAAGTACGTATAATACATAGGCTAATACATCTTAAAAATAAAGCAAAGCAAATAATAATCTGAAAGAAGAAGGACCTTAGTCTAATTCAAAGCTATTGAGCATTAATAATAAGTTGATATTGCTTACACAAAAATCTACTCATGATATTGTACTACACCTATTTCCCCACTTCCCTTAAATTAAACCAAAAGAAATTAGATACTAGTATATGACACCGTCACATGAAACCCACTAACTAATATTGGTTTTTTATGATTGTCATAAAGCAAAAAAAAAAAAAAAGATTTTTTGATTTCATTATTGAGGATGAAAAATTTAAGTTTGTTGAGAGTCATAATTTGAGCGTGACATAGATAGGATTGAAAGTGATTTGTCATCTTAAATACCCAATTTCCATGAAACCAAGAAAGATTCTTTTCAGTAGACTCTTGTTGGCTCTTTTTCGGGCACTTAATTAATTAAATAAATAAATAGTCCACTTCTTTATTCAAAATTCAATTAAGTCACCAAAAAACTTTTTAGGCATTCCAAAAAGTTGCAATTTTTTTGGTTAATCCAATCATTTTGTCATGTCAATTTCATGAAGATGCTTAATAATCTAGACAATTTTGTAGTCATATGAGAAAAATAATATCAATGACTTTTTAGAGTGGCCAATGAAATGCAAAAGTTAGCTCCTTCTCTAAACTATTATTTAATTGAAAGTTTTACACCTGGTTCAAGTGATAAGGTGGAGACCCTAATGGTAGGTTTTAAGTTTTATTCCCACTATAAAGGGTTATATCTTTAGCACTATGCTGGTTTAATTTATCTTTTATAAAGTTAGTATTTCCATAAGAATATGATTATGGATATTGATTTCCACCCATAATGCTTGATTATAAGTTATAACCACACTCCATTAACGTGGAGATGTCTAAATTTCCTCTATTTTTTCTAAGTATACTTGATGATACATAATTTATCTACCAAACAATTTCTTTTTAATATAGCAAACATTTAAAAAAACGCTTTAGTTAGACTTTTTCTTTTCTTTTTGTGTATTAGCTAGCAACTACTCATATTTACATCTTTAAACTTTAAATTGTTCTTTAAAAAAAATTGGGGGGGGGGGGGGGGAGTTATTTGACATTTTTTGTGCTAACAATAAAATGGAAGACATGCAACCTTTTATAACAAATGGAAAAGCTTTCAACGACAGTTGGCGAATGCAGTTTAGTTTGCGCATCAGAGAAAAAACAAATGATTAATGAAATGCAGTAATGGCTGAAACAATTGGTAACAAAAGTTACTATAAGAGCATTTTGTTGTACTAACTGCTAAAAGGCCACATTATTGATTGGTAACAAAAGGTTCTTTTTGTTCATCACATCATTACAAAGCCTCTTTCTTATGCTAACTCTGAAATGTTACCTAATAACAAAGTAAAAATGACAGGTAACAAAACTCTAAAAAGGCAGCCCGATGCACTAAGCTCCCGCTATGTGCGGGACCCAAGGAAGGACCGAACCACAAGAGTCTATTGTACGCAGTCTTATCCTGCATAAGAAAACTCTGAAACATGAAATGCAGCAATGGCTGCAAGGATTGATCCATTTTCATGAGGAATATGTATTTTAGTGTTACCATAATCAATGATCATAGAATAAAGACATTTGGTAAAAGAACCTGAATGTGGTGCTTTCATCTGACGGGGTAAAAATGGCGAAGCACATCAATCAACAAGACAGCTTCTTCTAGTCTTTGGCCAACCATCCATACTCGGAAACTTGACTCGAAGTAATAATCATCACTCCAGCGTTTCAACAATGTCAAAGGAAACGGACCCTGTATGTTTCCATGAGGATCCAGATAGTGCCAAATTGGGACTTCAGGGTTCATATATGTAGCCCGTTTTCCATCTTTTTGGTCCTCAACGTCTGGCTCATCATCGCTCAATTCAATTACCTCAGTTTGAGTAACCTGGACCTGTACTTCTTGAGTGGCATTGTCTTCTCCAAAGGCCACCACCTGCATTTCTCCGCTTCTTTCAGCTATTACAGGAGCCGTAGTATCCATTTGTTCTTGAGTCATGTCTGCATATTGATCTGCTTGAATCAGACACAGAATAACCGAAACCAATTAGAGGATCGTATACAACCCTACACGTTTATTAAGTAAGTTATTACTAATTATTGGGCTCCATAATTGGCCTTCACAGTAGTAAGGGGTTTTCCCTCGTACATGCTCCTCCATTGACAATCAAATAAGAGTTTTACAGATATCTCTCTTTATACCCTTAAAAATGCATCATATCAAAATATTTGTCATCTTTTGATCACTAAATATAAATGTGACGAGCCTTGGCAAAGTTCAGGATTTAAACCCAAATTACTCCTATCTCAATCAAGAAAAGAGAATCAAATTAAAGGCACCAAATTTCAAAAACCATAGGAAAAAGGAATTACCCTTTCCATCAACAACGGGTGCATCTCCACTTACAAAAGCCCTGTTGGATAGGATCATGGTATCCCCTGAAAATAAAATACAGTCAAACTTAGGGAAGTATAAGAACTCATATTTCAGATATTGGCTGAGCAAAGTATTTTGATCCTTAATCAGATACCAGGAGACAATTAATAAATGAATAATAGAAATGTAAAATAGCTACTTACAACTACTAAAAAGATTTAACCCTACCCTCACACTATGCAAAACATAGTATATAAGTGAAAAAAGGACTAGCAAATTTTTGACATAACAAAAGATGACTAAGATAAGCATCTTAGGCCTACCTCTACCCCTCATGATACCCACTGAGGCTAACTCTCGCACCTTCTGATTGGGGCTTCTATACTTCTCTTCTTAAAACCATCTCAACCTCGCCTCCTGCATCTTTTGCTCCACAGAAGTCACTCTCACCTTATCCCGAATAACTTCATTCATAATCCTATCCAACCTGGTATGCCCACACATCCCCTTAACATCCTCATCCCAGCTACTTTTATCTTCTGGACATGAGTGTTCTTGACCGGAACACTCTGCGCCATACAATATAGTTGGTCTAATTTTAAGTCTCAGCGGTACATTTTTATCACACAAGACACCGGAAGCGAGCCTCCACTTCATCCATCCAGCTTCGATACGGTACGTGACATCCTCATCAATCTCGCAGTTACCTTGTATTAAGATCCAAGGTACTTGAAACTACCTCTATTGTGGATAACTTGTCTTTGGTTCATACTAGAAGGCGTAAAATTATTTAACACTATCTAAGTCACTTAAAAGCTAACTTGTTTCATGTATCAATCTCAAAAATAACTTGTTTGCGTCTAAACTTTGTTAAGCTTTCAGGCTGACATATGCAGATGTAAGAAGATTATTGCTTCTAGAAAATGGCTAAGCTCCATAAAGTAAAAAAGAATGGAAGGTTTAACTGAATAAGTTTTTAGATATTGTAAAGTTCTGTTGCAGAGTGGATGTTAGAACTCACCTGCACCAGAATAGTCTGTAGCTCCATTAGGAGTTAACTTTGGTGAAAGACTATTTTCTCTTTCTTGTTCCACTGTATTTTCTTCTAGGGCGTCAACCGTTACTTCAGGCTCTAATTCCTCAGCTACAACTTTTGGCATCACGGAAAAGAGTCTATCCTGTTCCTTTTTTGTCTGTAACAGCTGCTTCTTCTCCAGAAACTCAAACAGTGTAACTACTAAAGGAGGTCAAGGAGACAGTTAGGTTCATCAGCAGGATATGTTTTACACCAAAACCCAACCAGAGGCATAATTTTGTTACTATTGCCTGAAACAAGCCATACACTTATGTGGCTACAAATCATCTCATTAAGGATAAAATAAGAAGTTTGACATTAAATTACTTTGGAAGTATGATATTCTTTTGGGGACAGGCTAGAAAGAGAAGTATGCCACATAAATTGGGAGTTGGGACATGAAACATAATAAAGTGCTAAACGTTTACTCGCCACTCTATAAAGTTAATTTTCAGGATGGCAAGACTATATAACTCTTTTCTACCAAAGTCAACATAATAAAGAGCTAAATGTTTTTCTCTTAAAATGCCGCATAGGTAAAATTAGGTCATACATTTTCGGATGGATAGAGTAACTCTTAACAAAATAAAAGCTACATTAAGGTTTTGGTGTTTGAAGTCTTATTTCAAGACAAGTTAAAGTGGCAAAAAACACAAGAATGTTATTGATCAACATTGCATTGGAGTTTCATCTAAACCTCGCAGCAAGCATCATTCCAGGCTTTACTAGTCAGGAGATAAGTTTCAGACAAGAACCATATAACATTCAGGAAGGAAGTATGTCACAGTTGATTTTGAACAACCCAGATTTTTATTGACCAAAAACAAATCCACACTAACTCTCAATAGCATGATCTTGAATTGAACAAAGGTACTCAAAAGACTGTCTCGAACAATGACTCTTTAAGTTCCAGTTATTTGAGTCTAGTCCCTCTAACCAAACTTGTGCATATGACAGTTTAAGCTTCTGGAGTGGAGATGATTACCAACATATAATCAGCAGACAACAATTACGAACTATGCTTCACTTATGCAGGCAAGAAATTGCTGAATTCAAAGAACAAGTTGTGCCATGCAACGATAAAAAGATGCAGATTTAAATAACGGAGCCTTGAGATATATGAAAGGATATTGTTTGCGCCATCCCTTCTCATTGGCATGATCAATGCGCTTTTGTAACAACGCAATTTCTCTCTCAATCCACTGTAACCAAATCAAAATGAGATAAGACTCAAAAACAAATATACATGACAAGTGATGGTGCTGAACAACATAGCAGCAATCTGTATACAGTCACAAGCAACTAAATGAGTAACATCCTGCAGTTCACAAGGGCAACCAGACAGAGACTCGGCGGAGAATTCCAAACTTACATGCTTGGTGATATCCTTGTGCAGAACTTGGGCTTTTGACTCAAGCTCCAACTGCCAAGGAAGTCGGTAAATGAATTACCAATTTGAAAACAAAATTATGATGTCAAAGTAAAACAAGACATAAATTACTAATCTGAGAACAAAGTTACAATGGATTACACGTCACTCAAAATGAAAGTAAATATCAACCTATAGTTGGCTAACAAGTCATGAATACACAATTTATTCTTTCCCACATAAAAGAAAAGCAATCATAAGAAGCAAAGAGTAGGACCAGAACTTATTAAGTATTAATGTAGTCAACACAGAGGCATGCAAAATCCAAGCAAATTATTGAGAATTATAAATCATTGATAGAAGATACAGTAGCTGACAATTTCCAAATGATGCATTCTCCAGAGCTTTTTTTATTTTAAAAAAAAGGCTAATATTGGAGGGGATGGGGTTCGAAAGTTCCATCACGGAAACATTACTGATTATTTCTCTGAGCCTAAGAAGCGCCAGAAGTAACAATAGGAACAAATTTTGTTTATTTTTAATGCCACATAATAACAACAGCAGTTTTGTGATGCAGAAATGATTCACAGTAGAGGTTAGGATCTAAGATAAAGACTATTAGATTGTAAAAGAAAAGAAGAAAGCTAGTCAATGTGAAGAGACACACCTACTGAAGACAATTTTATATACAATTCTTTCCATGTCTTTTCAACTATATAGGTTGTCCATGTGATCATTTCCACAAAAATACTATAACATTAACGGACAGAAAACCTGAAGTTTTCATGAAGAAAAAAAGGGGCACAATAGATTTCTTCAGCATTTAGCAATTTGTGTATTTCACTCTCTTTGGGAAGAAAAAAAGGTGCAATAGATTCCTTTTTTGTTTGTTTGTGAAGAAGTGTGTATAGTATATCTTTTGCAAATAGCTGGATTGCCGAAGAAGCTGCAGAGGATTTAATCGTCTGACTATAACTTTTAAAGCATTACTGCAAGTTATTCATGTCAGCAGATGATCTGCACTTCAATTGAGGAGAATTTAATGAAAATATGGTAAAATACCAGTATCCAGCAGTTCTAGACATTAACCTTGAGAAATCTAATATGGTGAGATCCATTAAATCAAATAAATCTGCTTCCATTCTATTTCACTGTGAAAGACCTAAGAATTGTAGAATGAAAAACTTGCTGAGGCTTAAGATATCTTACAACAGTAGGCTTCTTGAGCAAACCAGCTTTTATTCTTTCACGCAACTCCTCACATTCCTCCTGTAAAAATATAGAAATTCTTAGAAAATAGGGGGAAAATACAAATATTGGACCACTGAAGTAGCAATACAATTGTATACAGCAGGTAGTCATACACAAGAAAAAGCCTTTTACATTTGCACATATATTAATTTTAGACCTATACCATTTTTTGTGTTTGTGCGTATGTGTATATATGTAACCATGGATAAAGGTGAAGGGTTGTGGTAGTTGACGTCCAGTATACAAATAGCTAAATATGATAATTGATTGGTTGTACAAAAGGATACATCCAGTCAACATATTGGGTCCAACACACTTCTTTGTAAACTTTTGTATCTTCTGGATGCCTCTTTAATGAAACTTATTCATCAGAACAAGAAAAAAAAAAGGATAAACCCGCTCAACATAAATATACATTCTATACAATCCTTCCCCGCTAGTTTCGTTGTCCTTATCAAAGTCAATTTATATCAGCTTTTATGTTAGTCTTTACACATATTAATTCACCTTTAAATAATAACAACAACAACAACAACAACAACCCAGTATAATCCCACTTAGTGGGGTCTGGGAGGGTAGTGTGTACGCAGACCTTACCCCTACCCTAAGGTAGAGAGGCTGTTTCCAAATAGACCCCCGGCATCCTTCCCTCCAAGAACTACCCACCTTGCTCTTGGGGAGACTCGAACTCACCTTTAAATAATAACATTTAAAAATTTTGAAACTATTTAAAAATAATAAAAATTACAAAAATATCAACAATAAATCTTGGTCAAAGAGTATTATGTTAAATTTTTAAGAAGTGAAATATGAAAAATATTTTCAGAAAAAATGAAATGGTATATTTAGGTATAACTGTACAAGTAATATGGATAGATATCTTTAATAGAAAAATCTAATATCAAAAGAATGTAATCACGAGCGAACTAGATTTTTGCAGTCATAAGATATTAGTTATACAGGGAAAATAGAGCCCTACGATCTTGTTAATTAGTTAAGGGAATATCATGAGAAAATCTATTGATTAACACCACACAGGAGAGAAAGACTACTCTATATCCTAGATCCGTTCTGCTGAAAGAAATTGACAAATACACTCTATTCAAATGCACCAAACAATTATACAAATATGAAATTCACACTAAATGTAAGTAGTCACAGAAGTAGTATTTTTAAGCATTTATACTACCTTAGTTAGATTCAGTTGCTGGGAGGCAGAACTCAAGAATAAAAGGAGTTAGATTCAGTTGCTGGGAGGCAGAACTCAAGAATAAAAAGAGAGAGAGCTAAATAGTAATGAACAACAAGCAAAACTGTCCCGATAAGTCCAAATTCAAATCGTGGTTTTGTTACATATTGGAAAACACACAAAGGGAAAAAAAATAACAAAGGTGGCAAGGAGTTTCTCACACCAAGCACCTAGGTTGTACACACAGGAGACACAAGACAAGAAAATCTGGGGGCTTAGGCATAAGAAACTTTAGACTACATAATAAAAGCCTACTCATGAAATGGCTTTGGAGGTTTGGCAGGGAAGATCAAACTTTATGGCGACAGGTCATCACTGAAAAATATGGACTAGAGGGACAATGGATAACTAGAGCACTGGCAACAACATATAGGGTTAGTGTCTGGAGGTCCATCAGGGCTTATTGGCCTCTTTTTGCTGAGAATGTTTCTATTGTAGTAGGGAATGGGAGGAAAACATCCTTTTGGAATGATAATTGGCTAGGTCATGGACCTTTGAAAGACCTTTTCAGTGACATGAAAGTTTTGAGTTTGAATAATGAAGCCACGGTGGAAGACAGTTGGGACCAACGTGGATGGACTTTCAACTTTAGAAGAGAACTAAATGACTGGGAATTGCTAGATTCACTGAATTTTTGAATGTACTTGATCAGTTCAAGGGGACTACAGTGGAGGAGGATAGGGTTAAATGGACAAGGCATAGTAGTGGCTCTTGTGCAGTGAACTCAGCATACAAACTGCTCAACCATCAGGGCCAGCAAACTCAGTTATGGAGCTGGAAAACAATATGGCAAGCCAAAATACCAACTAAAGTAGCCTGCTTTGTATGGTTAGCAGCTAGGGATGCTTGTCTAACACAAGACAATCTAATTAGACGAGGCATGCCATTGTGTTCAAGGTGTTATCTGTGTGGAAATGAGGCTGAAAGTAGTAGCCATTTATTTTTACACTGTCAGTTTGCTAGAGCTTTATGGCACCTATTTTTGAGTATGAAAGGACTGTCATGGGTCATGCCCCAGGAGTACAGGGGAGCTACTTGCTTGCTGGAATTTCTCTGGAGACCTGATCAAACAAAAAAAGTGGTGGAAGACCATCCCGGGATGTATATGGTGGACCATTTGGATGGAAAGAAACAGTAGATGTTTTGAAGGACACAACAACTCCTTACAGAAGATCAAGATGAACTGCTTATTTTTGTTTCACTTTTGGTGTAAGGAAGATTTTGTACAGGATGTAGATTCAATGATAGATATCATAGGATCATTGTAGTAGGAGATAGAAGATAGCTGTGGTTTTTGCTCTTTTTGATATATGTATATATGGCCTTAGCACAGCGTTTGTGCTACGATCAAATAATATGTTACCATTCTCAAAAAAAAATGCAAATATTTCACTCAACGGTGTGGCTTAGCGATCAATAAAGCGGGACAAATATCATAGCAGACCAGGGTTCAAATCCCAGCAAAGACAAACACTGCTAATTGATTTGTTTTCCATTTGCCGAAGCCATGATTGGCAAGCAAGTATCTGGTGGCGTATCCAAGGTTCACATAAACAGACTTAAAATTATGTAATAACTATAATTATAATCATGATTATAATTACGGAAAAGGTCCAAATATGCCCGTGAACTATGCAAAATAGGACAAATATGCCCGTCGTTTATAGTTCGGCCCAAATATGCCCATTCCGTCAAATAGTTGGGCATATATGCCCTTATTTGACGGAAACTTGATTTTGTTTTTTTTTTAATTTATTGATACCAAATTAACCAAACCCAACTTAAAAATAACCCACCCGACCCATGTCCTATTTCGACGGGCATTTTTGTCCTATTTCGCATAGTTCACGGGCATATTTGTGCTATTTCGCATAGTTTACGGGCATATTTGTGCTATTTTCATTACTTCACGGGCATATTTGTCCTCTCAGTTAGCTTACAGCAGTTGTTTTATTTTGAAGTTGTGACTATTAGTTTTGAAGATCACATAGATGGCTATAAACTAGTAGCTACGTTGTTTTGTTTTGAAGTTAATCAAATAACAGAAGGTTATTTACAAGAGCAAAAAACATAAATAGGCAAAATTTTAGGAAAATTTTCACAGATGTAGCAACATTATGTATTTTACACACAAGGCAATTAAATAATTATATTTCTAGTAAGAATCCTTTAAATCATGTACCTTAAATCGTGCATCCAAAGAGTTTCAGTTACACCAATTCTCCTAAATTAAGATGCTTAATATCCTTAGCATCAGACAATTGCATTATTCGTAACTGTCATAATGCTTTGTATTACATATATTATATAATTAGATGAGAAGCAAATAATGGGAAGCAAACAACCAAAATATCTAGTTTATTTCTTCATCAATCAATTCTCTCTTCCTAATTTCTGCATGAATATGACTTTCACCAAACGTAATTTTTGGTATATTACATATTCAATTAGGAATATTTAATAATATAAAAGGTATAATAATGAAATAATTTTATTATATATTTATGGAATAATTATGGTATATTGTATATTTAATTATATAAATGGTATAAGGTACATACATACATAGAAATAATCTCGAGATATATATAGAATAATATTGGTATAAATATTATATATTCAGAAGGTCGTTAGAATATTGATATAAAAATTCTGGAATGTATTATATGTTATAATTTAGTTTGTAGTATATTTATCGTGTAAATATTACTATATGTTTGGAGTATGTTATATAGTTGTATGAACTTTATTATGTATAATATTGTAGTACAACATATATAAATGACATAATATACATGTATAAGTATAAACATATAAATATATATACGTAAAATATATCCAACATAAACCATCAAACTCAATAGAATAATGGAACAAATGAAACACCATAAAATGCATTCAATGTTGGATATTGCCAGATCCGGGAAGTGTGTCAAATATTTTTTAAAACGGTAAAGAATGTCCCATAATTTGTGCATTTTGCCTGGTCATTAATTATTTGCTTAATCTTTACAATATGCTATTAGTGTAAAAAATTATTCATTTATGTAATAAATAAAGAATATTATTATTTTCTTAAATATTTTTTATAAAGTGCTCAGCCACGTAGATTCCTCTATTAATTCGCAAACTGTTTGTGGGTGAGATCATAAGCAACATGAACCTTGAGGCCTTAGGCCCATTGACACCCAACTATGCAAAATAGGACAAATATGCCTGTGAACTATGCGAAATAGCAAATATGCCCGTGAAGTAATGAAAATAGCACAAATATGCCCGTGAACTATGCGAAATAGCACAAATATGCCCGTGAACTATGCGAAATAGGACAAAAATGCCCGTCGAAATAGGACATGGGTCGGGTCGAGTGGGTTATTTTTAAGTTGGGTTTGGTTAATTTGGTATCAATAAATTAAAAAAAGAAAACAAAATCAAGTTTCCGTCAAATAAGGGCATATATGCCCAACTATTTGACGGAATGGGCATATTTGGGCCGAACTATAAACGACGGGCATATTTGTCCTATTTTGCATAGTTCACGGGCATATTTGGACCTTTTCCGTTATAATTATAATATTTAAGCTTGTATTTCCTAGTTTTGGTCAATAAATTATGATTATAATTACAATATTTAAGCTTGTAATTTCCTAGTTTTGGTCAAAAATTGAGCATCCTCGGGTGGATGCCTTGACCTTTGAATAGAATACAATTTCTCGAAATCATCTTTTTGTCTTTGTGAACATTAAAACCCGCTCAAAAGTTTTGCCAGAGGAAGTCGCAGAATTACCATAATCCACCAAAGAGGGGGCAGAGAAAGGAGTAATTTCAGATCAAAGCCATATATGCTGTTAGTAGTTTTGCTTACCTCAGAAAAATCATCATCAGATAAGGAAGATATGGGAATGTCCTTCATCAGATTTGAAAGTTGAAGGTGAATTTCAAAAGCAGCATCGCTGGTTGCTGAAAAATTTCTTACACCTGTGAAGCATTCAACTTTACAATGAAAAAACAAGCAGGACAGAGAATAATGGAGAAGACAGCATACACTTTTCCATCTTTCATGGTCCTCTTCAACTATGCACGGTCTAAGAGATAATGCAAAATTGTCTTGATCATCAAAGTTCCAGGAAAACCACATATTCAGTAATTAGGCAAATAGTATTACCTATGAGTAGTTAATTGTTTCTGCTTCCCTTGAAGGAAAGATTCTTAGGAATTCCACAAAGGAACAATGAAAATGAAAAGGGGAGGAGAGAGAATGGAAATAAGAGGAGATAGCCTCTTTTAGAAATATTTCTTGAGACAAATTAAAGAACTATAAGCAGAAGCAAGCAATTACATTACACAAAAAAATTTCTTTTTGGCAGGCAAGCAAAATGGTTTTGCCTTGGACAAGACACCTACAGAAGTCAGGAGGACATGTATTCTCAATCATAAGCGTCGTTCAGTTTATAAAGTTACCGTTCCACTAACAATTTTTGCTTCCTTTGGTTAACCAGTACAAATAGAAGAAACATAGCATAGCATGTCCAGTGATGAAAAAAGTGCAGTCTCTACAGAATGGTAGAATAGTGATATTTTTCTTTTCTTTTTTAGTTTGCTTCTTTTTCCTTTTCCTTTTATAGTTTTAAGTATAGAAAAGAATTTTCTGAGTATTTAGTACTTCCAATTTTTATCTTAAGAAAAGCTTTTACTCAGTAATCACCAGTTTCTAATTTAACTAGAAATGCTTCTGCAAAGGACTATGACTATGTAAATGGATATATTTGGAGGGAAACATAATTTAAAGGCTGGATTGTTGTTTTCCTTACATTTTGCCGAAGTCTGTTTTATAGAGAGTGAAGTCTTCTGTTATGAGAATTATCAATGCAACATCAATGTTATTTAGTCACTGCAGGATGTTGAGAAAACAGAATTGTACAATGACAATATACCTTCAACTTGCTGAAGCTGGTGGGAGTTTTTCTGGAAGTAGTCATTTGGGTCAGACTTTACCCTCACAAAGCAACCCACAATTCTATCTCCGTAACTTTCAGGGGTCTTCATAAGATCCCGAACTAAGCTCCTCTTTAAGTACACAAGCTTAATGTTTTCAGCAATAACAGCTGCAAAACAGCTTTTAGAAACAACAGGAGCCTTTTTCTTTGGACTCACTGTACTTTTTCTTCCCTTAGACGTTATCAAAATATCCTCCTCTTCCGAATTGTTAGGAGATTCATCCTCTGATTCATCATGGTTCTCACTGAAGTGCACTTCCAACAAGTCATAGATTTTTATCCGCGGTATAGATTTCTTTCCGAAAAGGGTATGAAGTCGCACATCACACATAACCCTCTTTTTCTTTTGTGGATTAAGAAGATTATTCGAATTTACATATTCAGTGACAATAGCCGTCACCTCTTGTTGAGAATATGTTCTGCTTGTATCTTTACCAATTGATTCAAGGAATTCAATCAACGGTTTGGATCCCCATCCAACAAACTCTAGTTTCTTGACTCTGACATTTCTCTTCCTTTTTAAAGAAAAGGGTAATGGATCATTGGATTCTTCCACCCAAAAGGAGTCCCCAGCCATGCCTTCAGGATAATATGCCAACACGAGCTTTTACACTTCAGGAAAAGTAATTGCCACAAACGCAAACCATTAATAATCTGGACAAACGCAGAACTGTTTCTTCATGAATAGAAGCTAAAACGAATCCCTAAAATGACAGAATTTGAAGATAAGACAAGCCTCTCCAACTATCACAGTTGAAGGCAGACACAATGCACAGTCGCTTGGAAGATCATAGAAAAAAGCAAGCACAATAAAACCAACTTCAAAAGTGATGCTACATCTGATTTTGGTGAAGTAGACTTTTGAACACTTTTTTACTCAATCTGAACAGCTTTACCTACACATATATCAAATTTGACCAGTATATTGCTCAGATAGGTCTACAAGGCCTATAAGTATTCAGGATGTGATCGGCCTAGGAGACTGAAACCAGAGACTTTCTCATTGGTCCCGGGCTAAATTAATGATTTTACTTCTGCATAAACTTGTCTAACTGTTGCATATTATTCCTTCAGTTTACTGGGATATTTTTTTTTATTTTTTCTTTAGGATAAGTAAATACTAAATAGTTTACTGGGGTGGCTTTGTTGACATAAATTTGCTGGAGTTATTGTCACATAGATTGTAAAAGGAGATCTCCTAAAGGTAAATGACAGGGAAAAATATGTTGCATTTTTATTTGTAGTTGGTTTCTTTCTTTTGTACATAGTCCCGTTGAACTTCATGATTCACGACCAAAATTGCAACTCCTATCTAATATGGAAATAGTATGTCTGATCACTACTATTATCCTAGTAAATATATGCTTCCCAAGCATAGGCATAGATAGAGGAGTTACTTGCAGTTAAGAGAAATGATAAATTATCATGAACAGATACCATAAATGTAATCTGTACAATAGATGCAAGGTGCAAGGTCTAAGTGCAAGTAACCCAAATATCTTTTTCTTCTTTTTTTTATCAGGTAAACTAACCTGATTTATCTATATGCATCTCGGTGCTCCTGCACAAAGTCAAACAAATTGAGGACTATAAGAACTGAGCACAAGCTGTTGCTAGACTCTGACTTTCAGAACATGCGCGAGCGTAACAAGCATACAAGATTTGGAAAGATAAGATCAACCATAAATCTACACCTTAAGCTTAGATAAACAAGATCAAAATTTTCTGACAATTGTTTCAAATATTTATCTACAAAAGCAACTAGATCTCCCAGAATTAGTAGATAAATTAAAGATCTCCATATTTCCGCCTCACAAAAAAGAAACCCAAGAGAATAATGTGATTCATGGTTTACCTTCAGGAAAATCTCACTTCCTTGAGTGCAATCTTAACCATGTCAGGAACAAGGACTAATGCATAGTTGCTTTAGATTGTCAAGTAGATAGTCTTCATCTTTCTCTAGCTCTCTTTGTCTCTCTCTCTAAGACTAAAACCACGCAGCCACCTGTTTAAAATCAGTGTCATTGAATGAAATTTGTAAATATAGGTGGACGTGTGTCGTTTGCTCGAGAACTATTTAATACCTAGATCTTAACGCCAAAAATTGCGAGAAAAGCATTTATCGAATGCAGACAAGCTTAATAACAAAAGGCTATTTATTTCACCAAAATTCATCCAGGATCATGCATCGGTTATAAATTCACCTCTTCTTATAGTTAACTCTTAAGGTCATTCAAGAGATCATTAGTAGATGGGTCATCAAGCATTTGTCAATAGTGATTGGAAGAGGAAAAAGTAAGGGAAATATCAGCAAGTGATTTAAGTGAATAATTCATTGATAAAGCAGCTGCTAGTGAAATTACTTTACTAGATCGGAAATGAATCCAAAGTAAGTCCTGCATTAACGGTGGAGATGCTAGCATGGTAAGTCTTTCACTTTTGAAACCGATTCCATCCCCCTTCTCCTCCCTTCCACCACAATTGCCATCCCAAAAGATAAACAAACATTACAAACTAAGAATTAGATGATAATAAAATTTATCATTTCATAAAGACAATCTTGGGCCTTCAAATACAATGATCAAAGGCATTCCAGTCCTTGTCACAGCATGACAGCAAGGATGTCCATAATTTAAGGAAAGTAATTGTGAGAAAGCACGGAAGAAAAATATATTATTGATATTTTAACAATGATACAATGAGCCCTATATATAATACATATTCTACTCCTACTACACATAGGATTAGGACATATTATACTCCTACTACATATGGGATTATGACATATTCTACTCCAACTATATATAGGACTAGGACTATTTACACATAAGTATGTAACACTCCCCCTCAAGCCGGTGCATACAAATCATATTCACCGAGCTTGTTACATATGTAACTAATACGAGGACCAGTGAGAGTGAGGGACTTGGTGAAAATATTTGTAAGTTGATCATTCGACATTCAAGGCCACTAAGCTCCCCCTGAGCAACAAAATTGAAATTGCAACGTTCACGACACGTTGTAAAAGTTATTGTAGCTCGTTGGAACCTTAGTTTTGGCGACACATGAAGGCGCGTGACTTTCTACCAGAGCGAATGACTGGGGTTTTGTCGCCTAACTTTTTCGAACAAGATGGTAGTATTGGTTTTCATACAACATTTATCGATGAACGCAAATAAATCTTGAGTCATCAAACCGGAAAGGCGCACGGTGACTGATTTTTCTATTCATATGTGACTGGAGTTTTCGGGGTTTGGTCGCACAAGGGTTTCAGATCTGATGGTGGTACTGGTATATGCATAGTACCACTGTAGCAGTGATGAACCCTGGGAACAAGACGAAGTTGCCGGAAAATTGCACGGCGATGAGATCTTTCTTCCCAGATGTCGCTGGAATGACGCACAACGATAATTTTCTCACTGAAGCTCCGATACCATGTGAGAAAGCACGGGAGAAAAATATATTATTGATATTTTAACAATGATACAATGAGTCCTATATATAATACATATTCTACTCCTACTACACATAGGATTAGGACATATTATACTCCTACTACATATGGGATCATGACATATTCTACTCCAACTATATATAGGACTAGGACTATTTACACATAAGTATCTAACAGTAATATCATTAACATGCTGACTACAATCTACTGATAGTTAAATTGAGAAACACTTCTGTTAACTGAATTATAGTTTTACACAGTCCACTTAGAAATAAATTTTTGAACCGAGCCAAGGTCAGAAGAAAACGCTCTTCTTTTTTTTTTAAATCAAGTGGTTAGATTGAAGAAGCCTTATCTTTCTTTCCTCTATTGCGTTTTTATCTTTTTCTTTTCTCAAAAAGAACAAAGTTTTAAGGACATATGCTTATTTCACAAAAAAGCATTTATTAATCTTGAATTTTCTGATAAAAGAATAGCGAACAATCATCATACAAATTGTGGTAACATGTATAACCTATTTGGTTGAATGTGACGAAACTGACAAAGGGTATTTGTTGAGATAAAAAAAAAAGATTGAATAAATGAATGTAATTACTTGTATCCGTGAATATAAATGGAAAATGGGAATAAAGCAGGTCGCAATTCTTTTTTATGAAGTAAAAGTAGGTCACTATTACTATGGCAACTTATGGAGAAGCTCAATAGTACGGTTCTTACAACATCCATACTACGAATGCATTGAAAAGTAGGAAAAATAAGGTTGTATTCAGTTCCCAAGAACAATTAGAACATTTATCCACAAGATTTCACAATCTTCCTTTGTCCTTTTTCATTTCATTCTCTAGTCTAGCTGTCCATGAAAATCAAACTGGCGAGATAAAACTTCCTCCGCTGTGATACTCCTGTTTTTATTGACTACTTGTATCACTAACATATCAGTCATTTCGGATTTTCCTATCTTTAGCTACTGGAACAGAGAAAGAAACAAGCATCTAACAGAGTGTTTACTTGGGTTGAGAGATTCTCTAAGGAGGTAAAGAGGAAAAGGCCAAGAAAGTTAGAAGGCTGCTTGCAGTGGACGGAGTTTGTTCGAGCTTCTGGTGGCTGAGCCAAACAAAGAATAAGCATTCGGGAGTTAAAGGGTCAATAAATATAGAACAAAAAGTGATGATAGCCAAGGATTAAGAATCTTATACCAAATGTGCCAATTAAATCAAAAGTTGGATTGGATCTCATTAAACACATTATAGACACAGTATTTTAATTCAATCGGTAAACCACGCAAAATATCTTAGTGGGTTACTTCTCAAGTTTGGAGCAATCAACTGAAGAAGTATAGAGAATGAAGCAATCAAGAAATAACCTATTTTCTGAAGGAGCAAACATCAAAAAGAAGAACTATCTCTCGCTCTGAACACTATTTCACTTCCTTTTCCATTTCTTATCAATCCAGCTTTCTGCTCATATCATAACCTAATACTCTAACAAGTTTAAAAAGTTCGAGTCTAGTGTTATTAAAAGACATCATTTCATCGCCTAAAGCGACAAAGCAATGTGAAACCAGGGGCTATTGCTTCATCCCCTAAAGAGATGGTCAATTATTCAATGCCAAACCAAACTAAAAAAAGTGGTCTGAGTATTTGAATCACTAGTTTAATGAGTTGCATTAACATTGACATTATTGTATATTGGATGTTGAAATCAGTTGTTTTGGTTGACACTATTATAGTAATAAATTCATATATGTTTCATTGTTTTAATTAAATTGTGCGCTTCACTTCAACGATGCATGTCTTCACTTTTGCTTTTTCGCTTCATGCCTCATGGACAATGTCGAAGATACTCTATGAAAAGGTCGATGGAAAATTCCACTGTGTAGATAAGGTAAACCCCCTTGATCTCTTCGTGTATTTACTTCTTTATATTTTGACACCCATAGTGAAAAATATTGCTATGTTACTGCTCGTGTACCTTGTTGCTTTTTTGTGCTTTTAGCTTTGAAAACATTTCATGAGTCCCTTTGACACCATTCGTTTTAAATTGGTTTTAAAATCAACTGCAATCTCATATATTATCTAATAGTTTCACTTGCAAAGGAAAAAAATGTACAAAAACCATTAAACTACTCACGAATTACCAAGATACCTCCGTTTCCTTTTTTATGGAGTTAATTCAACAAAGGCATATAAAGAAAAGGGAAAAATGTTAGATAAAAAAAAAAGGAAAAAAATTAATAAATAGTACAAAACCAAAACACACACCAAAAAGAAAAAAGGAGAAAGCCTAGTGAACCAAATGGTAGTACCTGTGCAGCAGTAGCAGCAACCAAACGATTCTGTGAGGATCCAAATTCAGCAATGGAAGAACTAAGGGTGTCCAAAAAATAGAGAGAGCGAAATGTAGATGGAATTGAGTTGCATATAACAGTTTTTCAAGCAAATATTTAAATTAAAAAAATATCGATTGAATGGAAACTGGGTTATGGGTTTTACCCTGAAGAGAAAAGTTCACTGGCAAGCTGAAGTAAAAGGGAAAGAGTGAAAGAAGTGCGAGTGTGGCCGGAGACGGAGAGGAATATGCTCTTGTTTTCTTTTGCGGCTTTGTGCGCACGTTATAAATTCTGTTGCTTTGTGTCGATTGCTGATGAAGGTCCGTTTGTGTCTGTTGTTTGACTTGCCTTTCTCTCGACAAGTGGATTGTTAGGCTGAAAATTAAAAATTAAGCTTATTTATTATATTTAGTTGAATGATCAAAATGATTTTCGCCCCATAAATTAGGTATAATAATATTTATAGAGAGAACTTCATTAATAGTCTATCGGGCAAAACTAATATCAATCGGTAGCCCAAAATTATAATATGCATTTTATAGCTCAAAAGTAATTCTAGTGGCTAGCCACCTAACTAATATCAATCGGTAGACGAATGATTCGTGCCCTAGACCGTCATTTCCCTTTCTTTGTAGTACTTCTTTAGCATTATTACTATATTTTTCTTCATACTAGTACTATCAGTATAAAGAACACCCGTCTTTCCTTTACCTTGTTTGCATTTATGCATATAAAGTTATATACTTTCAATGTAACATGTACAGTTGTCTTCTCTTTTCTTTACTTTAACAACATTTATTATTTCCTAACTATAATTTCAAGCTCTTTTCCATTCTTATACTCCTTTTTCCTCACTAGCTATTTCCACTCATTACTTCCATCTCAATTGTACACATCACTAACTTTCACAACAATGGACCTCTTATTCACTACTTTAGCATTTCTTCTCTCAAGTCTCGTCTTCTTATTCACACACAAAAACAAATCTAGAAACCTCAATCTTCCTCCAGACAATACTAGAATACCAGGAAATACATTGAATTATATGTCTGAAAATTTGATAGACCCTGAAGAACCAATACATATATTTTGCTTTAGCCACAAAAAAAATAATATAGTTTGAATATTGGCTCCCCCAATAGAAATTCTAGAGATAATCTGAAAGACTCTTAAATGTTTCAAATGGTTCGTTTGAAAGAGAAACTCCTCTAGGTATACAAAAAGTTGAAATATCTACAATATAAATTAGTATTATACGAAATAGATTGTCACTATACGGAAAATATATAAAATAGATGTAACTATACAAAATATATACAAAATAGATGTAACTATACAAAAAATATACAAATAGATTGTCACTATACAAAAAATATACAAAATAGATGTTACTATACAAAATATATACAAAACGACTGTCACTATACAAAAATACATGATACACTCCAAAATATTAGAAAATACACATTATACACAATTTTTATACATTTTTAGACAGATTATACATTCACGATACAAGTTATATTTGGGATACACAAATATATATACTTTAGATACACAAGCACAGTTGAGATAGGCTCAATGTACACAAATGATACACTATCGAACTTAGGATACAATATTTATACATTGCAAAAAAAAAAATTCTCTATTGCGCTAGGTAGGTGTCGAACCTGCAACCATGTGCTTAGGAAATAAGCGCTCTACCCACTAAGCTACAAGCACTTGTGTTGTCATACTCATTCTATTCGGCTAGTATATGCAATATGTTTAGGCCGAATGGCCATTTTTTGAAAGTGGGTCAAAACATGGGCTATTAAAATTTTGAGGGGCTATAAAGGGTAGTTTTCTCATATTTATAAGGGTGTAATGTGCACGAGGACCAGGCCTAAACGGGCCTCGTGGGCTGCTCCTAAGTGGGACGGTCCTAAGTGGGCCCGGGCTTCGTGTGTTTTTGGTAGGAATCGGAGGACCGAGAACTAATGGTCCCGGCTAAGTGGGTTTATCCCGCTCCTGGATCTAAGTGGGCCTATGTGGGCCCAACGGTTCAAAACTTTAAAAAAAAAATTGTTACATAAGGAAATTCCTTGTAAAAATTATATTATAGAATTGTGAATTCAAAATTAAACACAAAAATATAGTAAAGAGATATTCAAAGCAATTATTTATAATTTTATTATAGCATTAACAAAGCATCACAATATTTTTCTTAGTCTTCCTCCCCAGTGGAATGAGCACAAAGTTGACCATTAAGAAGAAAAAGAAACTAATCATGATGTGCCAAAAGAGAAGTTACATATTAATTTTACATGGTATCTCTTACAAATTTCATAAATACTTCAAGGTTCGGAGTAATTTCTGCTGGTAGTGGAAGAAAAGAAGCTTGTTCATCACCGCTTTCGGGCGAAACTGCATCCTCCATAAGTTCAGCTAGCATTTCTTCGTAAGCTTCGTCCACCTCTGGTTGTGATTCAGCAAGTCCAAAATTTCTTTGTTCCAAACGGATCCAATCTCTAATAAGTAATACTTAATTTTTCCAAGCTTTTTCCACATAAACACTCTATAATCACCAAGTTGAAGTCTTGCTTGACTAAAAGCACTCCATGATGCTATTATTGAAGCTTGAATGGTTAAAATGTCTTAGACCATTCTTAAAAGAACCGGAAAGTGTTTTTCTTTGTCCTTCCACCATTTCAAAATATTAAATGAGCTGCCAGGATTCACTTTCTCAATACGTTGTGATAAATAAACTTCAAGCTCATTCAGCTGTGAACAATCACTAGTACTAGAACCTTGAAAATCCCTGAACCTGGCCCACGCAGTAAGTGTTCTTGCTTCCACGGTTCTTTTAGATGATTGAGAACTAGAAGAAAGGGTTGGAACATTTGGTCTAGCATTATCCGTTGCAATTTGATAAGCATTATAAATAGTTTAACCAGGATTCACTTTCTCAATACGTTGTGATAAATAAACTTCAAGCTCATTCAGCTGTGAACAATCACTAGTACTAGAACCTTGAAAATCCCTGAACCTGGCCCAAGCAGTAAGTGTTCTTGCTTCCACGGTTCTTTTAGATGATTGAGAACTAGAAGAAAGGGTTGGAACATTTGGTCTAGCATTATCCGTTGCAATTTGATAAGCATTATAAATAGTTTAAGCATTTATTTTAAGCGAGGCTTGTGCATCCGAAAGTGTAGACAACTCCTCATCTTCAAGTGCTAAACCATTATAAACAGATTGATACCAATATTGAGGACCTCCTAATTTTATAGTATGATTTAACAAGGCAAGAACACCATAAATAGGGAAAATAGGGAAGAAATATTTTTTAAATTTCTTTCTCATAGAATCAATAGTTTGTTCATAAATTTTCCCACCCTCCTAAAAATAAGCAAACAAATTTGCAAATTATGCAAGATAACTAAACAGTTAGAGATAGTAGGATAATTTGCCCAGAAAATTTATTTGTAGCAATATAAATCTTTTCTAAACAAAATCTACAAGGATTTTAACATTAGCCCAATCCGTATTTGTAAGGTGCTCATCATCATTACTTACATGAGCATTCAACATTGAGTTTATTGGGTTTCTATATTCATATACAATAACTAATCTTTCACACATGTAATTCCATCTAGTTGGATAAGGTTTAGGAATATTTTTTCTCTTAGGCCAGATCCATGCATCTTTTAAAATATTCTCTTAGTCTACTTCTACATTTGAATAAAAACGCCAATGAAGATTCATTTTAACCTTTACAATTTCAACATTTAAATTTTTTACATCATCACCCATAATTAAATGATAAATATGACAAATACATCTAACATGAAAAATATTACTAAATGCAGGATTTAGTGTAGTGGTAAGCAAGGCGACATCGTTAGTGTCACTAGTAGCATTATCCATTAAAATTGATATTATTTTATCACTAATGCAAAAATATCTACAAATATTTGTAACTGTGCTAGAAATAAACTGCCTTATGTGACGTGAATTAATTATTTTAAAAGTGATAATGCGCTTTTGCATTATCCAATCCTCATCAATCCAATCACTGGTAAAAGTAATATAATCACAGTCATTACCACTTCTATAAATATAAGTAGTAATAGCAACACAATAATTAATATGAGTAAATAAATAATGCAAATATTGTTCATATTCATATTTATATTTATAAATATCGCTCTTTACGGTTGTACGAGGCCATCCTTTATAAGTATGATTAAAAATATTTCTAATATAATGCACAAAGTGAGGGTTAGAAGAAAAATTGTAGGGTAAGCACATAACAAGAACCATTTTTGATAATTCTTCCCTATCTTTTCTTTGATCATAATATAAAATACTACCAGTACAGTGTTAATTCTCGGTTGAAATTGATTTGACCCGACACTAGGGTCATGCTCACTAGGTACACTTGTCCCCGCGACCGAAGTTTTCATATGAAGATATTTAACTTTATCTTGAATGTGTAGTAGTATGTGTCTCCTCGAACTCTTCCCTCCCCCTCCCCCCCCCTCCCCCCTCAATCAACATAGTTAAAAGCTAACTCTTTGCCATAAGTTTTACACTTAGCTTTATTTTTGTCTCTTATTTAAATTTAAAAAATGGTCAAACAAAAGATGTTTCGGCATGCTAGAAGGTTGTCTAGAAAAATTAGGGGTAGTAATGGGGGGGCATACGGGCATCATTTGAATTAGTTGGGTTAACTTCAGTAACATGGCTAGTGGGTATATCGTTATCTAGTGTGTTTCATCCAAATCTATTTACTACTAATTATCTTCCTCAATAGTTAGATTACTGATCGTGGCAAACTCACTCCGAAGGTATGAGTGGGCACTAATACTCTTACCTGTATAGTGGTACGGGGTCAATTTCCTCAGGGAGTTAGATTTTTGGAGTGAATAATTGTGTTGCACTAGAATTGAGTTTTGGCTTCTAGTTTATCTTCTAACATTTTTGGTATTTTTCAAATTATCAACTATTGTATCTACTACTATTGAGTTGTCTAATTATGCTAAAGCTATTTCTAAGTGTGATTTTTCTAATGGGATGAAGGGGACTAGGGAAGTAGCTTATGCCTAGGTGGAGTAATTAACGGGTATGGAAATTCAATGTGAAGATGATACACGGGATATTCGGATAGTCGTTGCTCTATACATTTATTCTCACACCTCTCGGTAGAGAGAATAATTTTGCCCAATTGACTTTCTCGAGACCAATTGGGTAGGCTAATTTGCCCAAGCAACTTTAGGCTCAAGTTGGGTAATTACTCTCTCGAGGTTTATACCCGTTACTTGGGACTACCATTCTCATGGGTCCATCCCAAGTTCTTGTTGGGATTGAATGAGAGGTTTTAGACCCTCTTTCTCAAGTGGAGACCAAACCCACAAATGTAGACTTCATGTTTGCAACCACAAAATCCAAATTAAATACATTCATTCAACCCAAAACCAATTACCCACAATCATCCTTGCATTTAATATTCTAACCCATCAATTACCCACACTAGGGTTGGGCTACAACCCTAGCTATGGGTTTAGCTAGACATAAAAATTGAAGAAGAACAAGAAATTAAAACTAAAATTGACATAATAATTAATGGGAAATGAAATTCAAAGTCAAACTAGTACAAAATTGCCTAAAATAGGCATGTAAAGGTTCCTCGCTAGCTCTGTCGCTACAGTGTATCATATATTCTGACCTAAAAAAGAAAAAAGAAGCTATTTATACTTCCCTAAAATTTTCGAACAAAAATGCCCCTGCGGGACTCACGCGGACCGCACACTTTTGTCGTGCGGTCGCGTAGGGAAACTGGGCTGCTGAATGTCCTCTGCTGGAACAAGCACGCGGACCGCACACTTTTGTCATGCGGCCGCATGGGAACAGTGACGCGGACCGCATACATATGATATGCGGTCGCACTGTACAATTACTTTGTTTGCATAGCCTCTGATCCTTCATCCACGTAGGCCGCACTGATATGGCATGCGGCCGCGTGAGCACAGTAACGCGGACCGTATAGTTTTGGACGCGGTCCGCGTGGGTATTGTCTGCAATTGAGTCTTCTCTGATCCTCACCTGCGTGGCCGCACACCAAATCAGTGCGGTCCGCGCAGCTCTTGCTTGAACTTGGTGTGTCTCTGAACCAGCCTGTGCGGCCGCACACCAAAACAGTGCGGTCCGCACAGGCTTCCTTGAAGTCCTTCATCTTTTTGTTGGCACTTTGCCGGTTTCACTCCTTTTTGAGCCGCTTTGATGGTATTCATCCTCTATTCGCGCAAACCTGCAAATTAGCGCACTTGTAAGTAATTCAGAGCCACTTAAACACATTTTATGCACAAAGCTAAGGTAAAGCGGGGTTCAAAATCATGCAAAATTAGTAGTTATCAACTCCCCCAAACTTAAACCTTTGCTTGTCCTCAAGCAAATCAAAACTAAGACCTAACCTTCAGAGAAAAGACACCAATTCACCCCTACTTGTCCGGCGGTAACCTCACAAGCATCAATTGGGACTAACAATTTCCCCTAATGCAAATGTATCATTGACACCTTTTTGAAAACTTTTAAGCATTTTGGTTCAAGTGTGACACAAGAGCTTCGAGGGTTGACTCGATTCATCAAGGAGCCTTTCTCAAGCACTTTGGTTATTGTGGACCCCAAACTCACACACCCTCGGCTCTCCCCAAGTCCATATCACCTTTAAGGGTATTTTCACTCAATATCAATGTGGAGAATTTCACACTCGCGCTCTCAAAGAAGAGACCCTAAGCCCGATACTAGGTACCATAGGCTTGCTCTTTATGTAAGTATCCACTAATGTAGGCTCTTCTCGACTTGAGATCATATAGGACTTTTTGGGAGTCATTGTGAAAGCTTTTTTGGTAGGGTAAGACTTTGTTTCTTAGTGGTTCAACCTTCCCTAAAGCGTTTCTTTTGATTCATTCATAGAACACTTTTTTGACTTTTTTGGCATTTCCTCTTTTAAGGGGTGAAAGAGAGGCACCATGGCACTCTTCCATTTTGCAATTGGCATTTCTTCTTTGATCAATTCATTCTCATTTTTCCTTCTTCCTTTTTTCACTTATCAACTCTTTTTGGTCCCCCATTTTGGGTCTTTTTCAACTTCTCGCTTGTTTTTCTCTTTGTTTCCTTTTTCTTCATACCGCTTCCTTTTCTTATTGCATTTGTACCTTTTTGCCACTTTGGTTCCTTCCTTGTTCGTATCTTGTCTTTCCTCCCCCAAACTTATGCTTTTGCAATCACTTTAAGGGAAGGTCTTTGGGTGCCAAGAGAAGGTCTAAATTGGGTATAGGTTTGCACTTTGGTTTATGAAGAAATAAGGTTTTAGGCTCAAAATGGGTGACTAGGGATTCATTTATTGGTAGGTTGGAAAGAATGATTCATGATATGTTCATTTGGATCAAAGGTGGCCTACACTCACTTCTCAAGTCAATCTTCACCTAGGATTTCGCCTCAACAAACATTTCGGGCAAGTTTTAGACCATCGGTACGGTGCTTGGGCTCACAATTCTACTTTCTCACCACAATTATACTCAGAGATCACCAAGAAATGGAGTCGAAGGCCCACAACAACCTCGGAATATATTCGAGCACACTTGGGTCCATATGACCAATTGATGGTTGTTCGATCAACACAAGACTCTCAAGGCCACAACTTTCACCAATCTAGACACAACTTGATGTCTTTGACCATAAGATCGGAGACAAATGTGCTAGGCCCAAGTGAAGTTCGCCCAAGGTACCCTTATCCAACAAAAAATTTTGAAAAAAACAAGAATAAAAAAGAAAAAACTGACTCAACCCTTAAGAAAGTTGTCACGCTATCTATCATAGGGAAGAGCCACCCGGTTCACACAACACTTTACCCTTGGAAAGAACTGTGGCATTAAGAAAACCAAGGGTTTATTGAACGCTTTAAAACAAAAACTAATGATTCTACGAGAACAACCAAAAGATGAAAAAGAACAAATGACATATGAACAAAGATGGCTCCATATATACAATCAAAAGAGTGTTCAAAAATGAAACTAAAGTAGATCAAATTGTTAAAATATATACAAATACTACGTCTACGAATGTGCTAAAAGTAGTCAAATATATACAACCCAAAAATCAAAAAGTAGGGCACACCACCACGAATAAAAGCTAGCATTGTCCCTAATGCTAACTATCAAATAAAGAACAAAGATAAAGGATATAGATGGCCCCTCAAGCCTGATCAACAGGGGTCATGTGTGCTCCCTGGGTCCTCTCTATGCTCGGGGACCTCGGACCGGTCCCCTATAGTCTGCTGCTCTTCTAGTGGGCCCTGGACCTGGACCTGGACAGGCTCTTGATCTGGTATATCATGTGGTTGTCTGGAGTAAGTCTCATGTGGATCAGTCAGCTGAATGGCTGCATCATCAACTTGGGGAGCTTCCTCTTCTTGCGTGGCCTAAGCTCCTCCTGCGGCTGCTCCGGCTATGGCTCTATGGATGGCTCACCAAATAGGAGATCAAGGGGCAACTGGTCAGCTACCGGTTTGTCCACCTGCTCCTTTATCTCAGCAACTGACTCTGTTGAGGCCTTGGTCTTCCTCAGCTTTCTGTGCTCCCTAGCAAGGCTTTTGAGTGCCTTGCTATGTGAATCAACTACCTCAGCCAAAGAATCCTGCTTCTTCATCATCTTTTCCTGGTTGTCCAGGATTTTCTTCATTGTCTCCTCAATAGAAGCCGGGACCTCCACCGTCACAGGTGTACTATGGGACTGAACCACTGTCGTCAAGGTAGACAACTTGGATGTCGCAGCTAACATCCAGTTGTTCAGACTAGTCAAAGTATACGACAGCTGGTTAGCCGTGAACCTGTGCGTCTTGGAGACTGGAATCTCCGGATCAGCTGTGGAAGAGGAGGGTGCTGTAGATGGACCCGGAGGGAGTGGAGTAGCCTGCTCAATAGTGGTGACAGTTGGCTCCTCAGACTGGTCAGCTGTGGAGGTGGTGGCTTGGCCCTTTTTGGCCATCTTAGGGTTGTCCGGACCCTTTTGATCATACCACGAGTACGCCCCCGCCGGAGGCACCACAACATCAAACTTTTTCTTCTTCACTTTCAACTCTCTGAAGTACATAGTCAATGTGTTGGGGAAGGGGTAGTTCGTCTTGGTCTCATTGGCCACCTTTGAGATGACTCGGTACATGATATTCCCCACATTCAGTGGGAAGCCTGCCATGATCAATGCTACCAACACCGCTCTATCAATCAGCACATAATGGTCATGAGTAGTGGGATCCAGCCGGTTGCAAACAAAGGTCAACCACCCTTTCTCCTCGAAGCTAAGGGTGTTCCTATAAATCTTCTCCTGTGCTTTAAGCCACACCGGAACAGTTCTGGGAGCCGCTAGCACCTTTGCTAACCATGGTTGGGCCTCCTCCTTCTGGGCTAACTTCTCAAGCTACTGAAATTGTATGAAATTGTACTTGCACGTGAGGGTTGTGCGGGAGCAGATCCATATCTATAAACCTCTGCTATGGGATCAATCTTCTCTTTGGCCACCACTCTCTGAACTTGTGCCATGCTTGTTGACTAACAAACCTATCCGCCCACACATTGGGATCCCTGGTACGCTCTATCCCCCCAACTTGTGGCTCACCTCCCTCACCCTGGCCTCCACTCTCCCCTAATAATGAAGTTGTGGGAGAAGTGGAGTACTCGTCATCAATTGTTTTGTTTTTCAGCTCGAGACTCATCAGACGAGTCCGAGACCACATTTACTTGCTTGGAGGTGGCCTTAGAAGTAGCCTCTGTGGGTTGATCTCCCTCTGGGGATGATGATGGCATGAGAGGTACTGAAACTTCTATGTGGGAGGGGGCAGACTCTGATGTGATACTCTTTGAATGAACGTAGTCACTCCCCGTGGAATGAGAGGCCGCTTTATCAGCTTCCCGAATGATCTTTCGGGTTTTCTTGATATTTTCCCGGGACTCCGGGGTAAGTTTAACTATCTATTTGCCTTTGCCCCCTCGGGAGGGTCCACCCCTCCCGGGTTGTTTACCCTCACGATGTGCTAACATTTTCTTCATTGCCTGCAAAAATACAATCTATATTGGTTAGTGGAAGCAATTGAGCAGTGTACAATGACAGAATATCATAAGTAGAACAAGCACAGTGAAGAACAGGAGCCATGCGGAACGCACACTTTTGACACGCGGTCCCCACTGGCTAAATAGCACCCAGTAGTATCCATTGAAGATGACCCACGCGGACCGCACTATTTTGTCTCGCGGCCGCGTGAGGTCAATGCGGACCGCACACTTTTGCCACGCGGTCTGCACAAATCAAGCACCCCACAAACAGACTCTCTGAAATTGACCCACGCGGACCACACTATTTTGTTGTGCGGCCGCATGAGGTCAACGCGGACCACACAGAAATGTACGCGGTCCGCACAGAGGAAATGAACACTTATAGCATTCTCTGAACCTCGAGCACGCGGTCCGCACTGATTTAGACCGCGGCCGCGTAGGTGTTCTTTGTCAGTCATACATTCACGCGGACCGCAGACCAAAAGTGTGCGGCCGCGTAGGGCAAAAATTAAGAACTGGCAGGTTACATATTTTTGTTCAATTGAGTCCATTTTGTTCAATATCCTATGTCCTAGGTGTCCCTACTCAGTTATTTTAACAAATAAGATTAGCCCTGGTTCTCTAATTGGCATGCTTTTGATCCTAAAATTATCAATTAAAAGAAGAAAATTAAGAAATTAAGAAGTTATGCTAACATTAATCATGAATTAAAATAATGAATATAATGATTCAAAGATGAAATGTTACCAAGAGTGGTTGAATGTTGTAATTGAAGCACAAAGAGTAAAAGTGAATAGTAGTTTATGTCTCAGAACGAAAATTGGCCAAAAGGTTTAATGAAGGCCAGAGGTCTCTATTTATAGAAAAGGCTGTGGGACCCATACTTACCTACCTGCGCGGCCGCACACTTTTGGCATGCGGACCGCACAGGATTTTACTTGTGTGTAATTTTCCCAGCAGGTCACGCGGACCGCACTGTTTTGGTGTGCGGCCGCGTACCTATCTTCACAAACCTTTCAGCTTGTTAAGCTTCCACGCGGACCGCACTATTTTGTTATGCGGCCGCGTGGCAAACTTCAGAGACCTGCTCAAATTGACCAACTTCCACGCGGACCGCACTGATTTGTGGTGCGGCCGCGTGGCCAAACTTCAGAGACTTGACATTTTGCCCTTCTCTCTTATCCATCCCACGCAGACCGCACACTTTTGGTACGCGGACCGCATGGGTCTCCTTGGGCTCAGGACTTCACTTTCATCAACCCACGCGGACCGCACTGTTTTGTAGTGCGGCCGCGTGGCCCAAACTTCAGAGAACTGAAACTCTGTATTTTCCTGCATTATTTCAACACACTCCCTGCAACACTTCACACACTGTTAGCTCAAAAAGCTTATCCAACTAATGAAGAAATCAAAGGAAAAGAAAAACACATGGGTTGCCTCCCAAGAAGCGCTTGATTTAACGTCGCGGCATGACGCAAATTACCTACCATCACTTCAAGTGCAAAAGTGCCACCACCTGGCTGTCATCCGGCTTCCCCAAGTAGTGCTTCACCCAATTCCCATTTACTCGAAAGACTTCACCATTCTTGTTCTTTAAGTCTAGAGCTCCAAACGGGGTCACACCTACTACCTCAAAAGGGCCACTCCACTTTGACTTGAGCTTTCCGGAAACAATCTCAATCGGGAATTGAAAAGAAGAACCATGTCACCAACCTTGAACTCCTTGCTTCGAGCATATTTATCGTGAAGGTACTTCATCTTGTCCTTGTATAAGGACGAGTTGGAGTATGCATGAAATCTAAACTCGTCAACCTCATTCAAATGATCAACCCAGAGATTAGCCGCTACATCCCATTCTAAGTTAAGCTTTTTCAAGGCCCACATTGCTTTATGTTCAAGCTCTACCGGAAGATGACAAGCCTTACCAAACACCAATCGGTAAGGATACATACCAATTGGAGTTTTGTAAGCCGTTCTATAAGCCCACAACGCATCATCTAGTTTCTTGGACCAATCGGTCCTATTTGCATTGACCGTTTTAGACAAGAGGCTTTTGATTTCCCGATTTGAAACTTCAACTTGACCGCTTGCTTGGGGATGGTAGGAAGTAGTGACTTTGTGATTAACACTATACTTGGTCAACAATGAATCGAAAGCCTTGTTACAAAAATGGGATCCCCCATCACTAATGATGGCATGGGGGTTCCCAAATCTTGTAAAGATATATATCTTCAAGAAGTTCACAACACTCCGGGCTTCGTTGTTAGGAAGAGCCACGGCTTCTACCCACTTCGAAACATAGTCCACTACTACCAAAATATATGTGTTTCCACAAGAACTCACGAACGGTCCCATGAAGTCAATGCCCCACACATCAAAAATGTCAACTTCTAGAATGGTGTTTAGGGGCATCTCATCTCTCTTTGAAATTCCACCCGCTCTTTGACATGCATCACATCTCTTCACTAGATCACTAGAATCCTTGAAAATTGTTGGCCAATAGAATCCACAACACAAGACTTTGGAGGCCGTCCTTACTCCCCCATGGTGACCACCATAAGAAGAGGAATGACAAGCTTCCAAGATGCTCATTTGTTCGCTCTCCGGGACACACCTTCTAATCACTCCATCCGTGCAAATTTTGAACAAGTACGGATCATCCCAATAAAAGTCCAAACTCTCCTGATCTAGCTTTTTTCTTTGGTTGGAAGAGAGCTCACATGGAATCACACCGGACACAAGGTAGTTGGCTACATCGGCGAACCATGGCATATCATTCATTGATACCGCAAGAAGTTTCTCATCCGGAAAAGAATCATTGATTTCAAGGCCGTTGGAAGGCCTCCTATCCTCCTCTAGACGAGACAAGTGGTCCGCCACTTGATTTTCACTCCCTTTTCGGTCCATAATCTCTAGGTCAAATTATTGGATGAGAAGCACCCATCTCATCAATCTTACTTTAGAATCCTTCTTTGTCATTAAGTACCGGAGGGCGGCATGATCGGTGTGGATTATCACCTTAGCCCTTATAAGATAAGGACGAAATTTCTCCATGGCAAACACAATGGCTAACAACTCCTTCTCCATGACGGTATAATTCCGATGGGCCTCATTCATTGTTTTACTTGAATAGTACACTAGGTGGAACATCTTGTTGAGTCGTTGACCAAGTACCGCACCTACCGCCACATCACTAGCATCACACATTAGTTCAAAAGGCAAATTCCAATTGGGTGAGGTGATTATGGGGGTAGTTGTCAATTTATGCTTTAACAACTCAAAAGACTCCATGCATTTCTCATCAAACACAAACTTTGCATCTTTCTCCAAAAGTCTACACAACGGGTTCACAATCTTGGAAAAATCTTTGATGAATCGCCGATAGAATCCGGCGTGCCCTAGGAAACTCCTCACTCCCTTGACAGAGTTGGGTGGATGGATCCTTGAAATGACTTCAATCTTTGCCTTGTCGGCCTCAATACCATCTTTTGAAACTTTGTGCCCCAAGACAATTCCTTCTTTCACCATAAAGTGGCACTTCTCCCAATTAAGCACCAAGTTTATATCTTCACACCTAGCCAATACACGGTCCAAATTTGCCAAGCAATCATCAAAGGAATCTCCAACTACACTAAAATCATCCATAAATATTTCGAGAATGTCTTCCACCATGTCGGTGAAGATCTCCATCATGCACCTCTGAAACGTGGATGGGGCATTACACAATCCGAATGACATTCGAGAGAAGGCGAATGTGCCATAGGGACATGTAAAGGTAGTCTTCTCTTGATCTTCCGGGGCAATGAGGATTTGATTATACCCCGAATAACCATCCAAGAAACAATAATAAGCTCTACCCGCCAAGCGATCCAACATTTGGTCCAAGAACGACAATGGAAAATGATCCTTCCTCGTCACCTTGTTAAGCTTTCTATAATCCATACAAACTCTCCAACCCGTAACAGTACGAGTAGGAATTAGCTCATTCTTTGCATTGGTGACAACGGTCATGCCGCCTTTCTTGGGAACACATTGGACCGGGGAAGTCCAAGAACTATCCGAGATTGGGTACACCACCCCGGCATCCAACCATTTTATAAACTCTTTCTTGACGACCTCTTGCATAGCCTCGTTCAATATTCTTTGATGCTCCAATGATGGGTGAGCATTCTCCTCCAATATTATTTTGTGCATGCAAAATGCGGGGCTTATTCCCCGAATGTCCGCCAAAGTCCAACCAATCGCTTGCTTCCTCTTTTGTAGAACCGCCAAAGTGGTGTCAACCTGCAAGTTAGTCAAGCAAGAAGAAAGAATGACTGGCAAAGTGAAATTGGGACCCAAGTACTCATATCTGAGGTGAGGAGGAAGTGGTTTCAACTCCAACACCGGCGGCTCTTCAATCGATGGCTTTGTAGGAGGAGTCTTTCGGTTCTCAATATCCAATGATAGCTTCCTTGGCTCATATGAGTACGAGCCCATACCATGAAAAGCATTCACACATTCCACACGTTCGGCATCTTTGTTGGTCTCCATGTTTAAAAGCACCGCCTCAAGAGGATCCTAAACATTGATCATGGCGCTTGTGTCATCCACTATCACCGCCGTGACAATGTCCACAAACGAGCACACTTCGGTGCTATTTGGTTGGCGCATGGATTTCCACATATGGAAAACCACATTCTCATCACCGACCCTAAATGTCAATTCACCGGCTTCAACATCCACAAGAGCTTTCCCGGTAGCCAAGAATGGCCTACCAAGAATAATAGGCACCTCAAAATCAACTTCACAATCAAGAATGACAAAATCGGCCGGTAGAATAAACTTGTCAACTCTCACTAGCACATCGTCAATAATTCCCAAAGGCCTTTTCATAGAACGGTCCGCCATTTGCAACCTCATTGATGTTGGACGGGGTTGTCCAATGCCCAAGGTTTTAAAGACGGAGTATGGCATGAGATTGATTCTATCACCCAAGTCACAAAGTGCTTTGGCAAAATTTGCACATCCGATAGTACAAGAAACAGTAAAGGCTCCAGGGTCTTCTAACTTGGGAACCATGGAATGAACTATGGCACTCACTTGGTGAGTCATTGTTATCGTTTCACAATCCATTGACCTCTTCTTCATCACCAAATCCTTCATAAATTTCGCATACCCGGGCATTTGTTCAAGTGCCTCAACCAATGGCACATTAATGGTCAAGCTCTTCATCATCTCTATGAACTTCTTAAATTGATTATCTCCTTTTTGCTTTGCCAATCTTTAAGGATACTGTAACGACCCGGCCTGTTGTTACGGGAATTACCACCCCGTTACCTTGCAATTACATATCTTATGCTTTTATAACAGTATTAGAGTATATCGGGTGAGTTAGGAGTGATTTGGATTGAAAATGAAACAAATAGCATGTTTGAAGAAAGCTTGAATATGGAAAGTTAACCAAGAGTTGACTATTGAGTTAGAGTGCTCGGAACCGGATTCTGATGATTCGACTAGTTTCGGGGGATCATTTATGACTTAGGAGAACAATCAGAATCGAATTCGGAGGTCCGTGTAGTTTTAGGCTTGAATTGGCTAAGGTTGAATTTTGATGAAATCCGAATGACAGGTGAGATTTTGATCCGGGGGTCGGAATGGAATTTCGACAGCTGCAGTAGCTCCGTTAGGTGATTTTGGATGTGCCTGCAAAATTTCAGGTCATTCGGACGTCGTTTAGTCGGGTTTTTGATTGAATGCGTAATTCGGAAAGTTTTAAGGAATTTAGGCTTGAATCCGTGTGTAATTGGTGATTTTGATGTTTAGGATGGTGTTTTTATGATTGGAACAAGTTCGTATCGTGTTTTGGAGTATGTTGGTGGTTTTCGTTGGGGTCCCGGGGGCCTCGGGTTGATTTTGGGGGTCCAAACGGACCATTTCTTCTATTTTTGAACTGCTGTTGGCTGCTGGTTTTGTTGCAGACGGATGCTCTATGCGATCGCATAGAGTAGATGCGATCGCATAGAAGGATGGAAGTGAGCCACAGAGTTGTTTTATGCAATCGCGTAATAGGAGATGCGATCGCATAGGTATGGAAACTGGCACTCTGCGATCGCAGGGTCACTTGTGCGATCGCATAGAAGAGATTGGAGGGGTAAGAAAAATGTGCTATGCGATCGCATATCAAGGGGTGCGATCGCATAGGTTTGTCAGACTGTGCATTGCGATCGCATAGCCAGTGTTGCGATCGCAGAGAAGAAAAGATGAGGCCCGGAAGGTTGTGCTATGCGATCGCGGGAGTGCATTGCGATCGCATAGAAGGGGAAATTGGCAGGAAAATTTAACTCCATGCGATCGCATAGGGTCATTGCGATCGCATAGAAGGATTGGTCTGGCAGTGAAATTAAAACCAGAACAGAACCAGTCGCGGGTTCATATACCCAAGACACCATTTTTGAGTTCTAGAGAGAGAAACTCCCGGGAATTGCTGGTAATTCATCGGGGATTCGTTGGAGGTAAGTTTTGTGGCTTAATTACATAATTTTAACATGAAATCCTTGGTTAAATCCCTGTAAATGGAAGATTAAAGGTGGGTTTGAGCCCTAGGCCTAAATTAAAGAAAAACACTTATTTGAGTGGGCAAATGGAGTCCGATTTTGGTAAATTTTATATGCCTAGACTCGTATCGAGACGAGGATTCCGAATATGTGATTTTTGTAATTTTTCGACAAGTGTACCAAAAGTCGGGTTTTGACAACTTGTGGGTTTTGATATAAATTGGGTTATTTCGAATGAATTTCGTGAAATTAGCGTATATTGATGCATTCTCTATGATTTTGAGCAGATTTGGCACCCGAGGAGATTGATTTGCGAGGCAAGCGCAAGGCGGATTGAAGCTTCTACCGGTTCGAGGTGAGTGGTGGTAGTAAACAATGTACCGAGGGTTTGAAACCCCGTACTAGCACTTCACAGTGCTATATTGAGATGAGACACACGTTCTATGACGGGCGTGGTGACATTGTGATAGGGGGTTCGGACTTAGTCCTTCCCGGCTAATAGAATACTGTGTTGTATGATTGTTAATGAGATTATAACTGTACAATTGGGCTAATAGCCATGTTTGGGGCCTTGTGCCGATCAGTAGAGCATTAGGGAACCTATAGAGCTAGGTGACCCTTATATCATGTTGGAAACATACACTCAGCCGTAGCTCTAGCCGTATAGCATAATATGAGCTCGTACTAGATGTGTACATTGAGAGAGATTATCTAGGGTGGAATTCTCTGTTCTAGCTGAGTGGGCCTGAAAGGCCAAGTCTATATTGACTAAGACAGGGTCAAGGACCCACTGTGATATATATTATATTGGGCCTGAGAGGCCAAGTATATACTGACCGGGATAGGGTCGAGGACCCATTACGAGGTATTATATACATATACCTATATTAGATCGGGCTGCACGCCGCAGCAGTATATATATTAGATCGGACTGCACGCCGCAGTAATATACATGTAATATACATGTGGGACGGACTGCACGCCGCAGTATTATTGCGCTTGGGCTGTAGGAGCCCCTTCGGAGTCTGAGTCTGCACACATTCTCAGTGAGCACTGGTGTATATTATGGGATCGGGCTGCGCGCCGCAATAGTATAAATATATATACATATAAATATTGGATCGGACTGCACGCCGCAGTAATACATGTGTGGATCGGGCTGCACGCCGCAGTATGATAGTGCTTGGGCCTAGGGAGCCCCTCCGAAGTCCGTATACACCCCCAGTGAGCGCCGTCGACGTTAAATGGAGCGGGCTGCGCGCCGCAGCGGTATATGTATTGGAGCGGGCTGCACGCCGCAGCGTTATACTTAATCATATCCTATTATCTACTTAAATACTTATACATTATAGACGTAGGTATGTGTCTTTATATGTTGAGATGGCCGTACACCGTAGGGGTACGAGTGAGGGTTTGATCAGAGTAAGAATCTTGTAGAGATAAATGTAGTTTGGAGATTAGAGTATTTCCATAGTGATGGCGCACACATGAGGGTTGCCTTAGAACTGCTAAGTGATAGCACAGGAGTTCTTACCTTCAGTCATTATTTATTATTATTACTCATTGAGTTGAAATATACTCACCCCACTCCCCTGCATTTTTTTGTGCAGATCCACAGGTGAGAGCAGTTGAGACATTGTAGCTGCTGATCCTTGTCTACTTTTGCGGAGATTACGAGGTAGCTGCCAGCGTCCGCAGAGCTTGTTTTCTCCTTCTTTATCATCTCGTTGATTTCCTATTTGCCTAGACTTGGTTGTATTAGGATGCTATTCTGTAGAGGCTCAGTCTCGTGACACCACGATATGGTTGGGACCGTAAAATCCTTTATAAATTTCGCATACCCGGGCATTTGTTCAAGTGCCTCAACCAATGGCACATTAATGGTCAAGCTCTTCATCATCTCTATGAACTTCTTAAATTGATTATCTCCTTTTTGCTTTGCCAATCTTTAAGGATACGGTAGAGGAGGCATTGGCAAGGGTGCCTTGGCCTTTGGAATAGATGGCTCGGGAATATCAATGATGTGATCCCTAGACAGTTTCACGGTGTCTTGGGACTCAATCCCAGCCTCATCCTCAATTTCAATCCTCACATCATTTGTTGCACTAGATTCATCAACCACACGGTCATCATTCATTTGCATATCATCATCATTCAACTGGGCTTCCTCATCCACAACTCGATTCTCATTTGAGGCATTTACAACACCGCATCTTCCACTCCTAGTTGTCATAGTCATCACATGATTGTTCCCTCCCTTCGGGTTCACCACCGTGTCACTTGGTAGTGCACCTTTAGGTCGGGAGTTCAAAGATTGAGAAAGTTGGCCGATTTGCACTTCCAAATTCCGGATTGAAGTATTATGAGAAGCTAGTTGGGCATCCGAATCTTGATTCTTTTTCATCATTTGCTCGAACATGCTTTCAATACGACCCATATCATTGCCCGAAGAACTTTATCCTTGTGAATGGAAAGGGGGTGGATTGTTGGGTTGTTGGTACATAGGAGCTCTTTGAAAACCTTTCCCCCGATTGTTTTGATTACCACCATTGTTCCACCCGCCTTGATTGTTATTGTTCCCCCAATTGTTGTTGTTGCCACTCCAATGGCCACCACTATTTCCTTGATTGTTCCAATTATTGCCTTGGTTGTTCCACTCTCCACCATCATTCCTATTGTTGTTATTATTCCAATTGCCTTTTCCTTGATTGTTTCCCCAATTGCCTTGGGAACGCCATTCTTGGTTGTTTTGATTTCCTCTATTACCTTGGAAATTGTTCACATATTGACAATCTTCATCTTGATCATCAAAGCCATCATTAGAAAATCCACCATCATTGTTGTTCTCATTTTGATCATATTGGCTTTGTTGCGCTTGTTGCCCTCTATTCCTTCTTTTCAACATTGACACATTCTCCATAGAATTCACTTGGCGTGGATTTTGCACTTGTTGAAGTTGAGCTTTCGCCAATTGATTCATGGTTGTTGTGAGCTCGGCAATGGCTTGTCCATGGTCATGCAACTCTTTATGTAGATGAATAACATTCGGATCTCCTTGAGGTACATTCGCCTGACTTTGCCATGCCGAAAAAGTGTCGGCCATTTGATCCATTACTTCACATGCTTCCTCCAAAGATAACTTTATGAAGTTGCCTCCCGCTAATTGGTTCACAATGCATTGATTCGCCGTGTTGACCCCCCTATAGAAAGTTTGTTGAACCATAGCATCGGTCATGTCATTGTTCGAGCACTCTTTCACCATAGTCCGATATCTCTCCCAAATTTCATGCAACGGCTCATTTGGTTCTTGCTTGAAGGCTAGAATTTCATCTCTCAATGCCGCCATATGAGTAGGGGAAAAGAACTTAACAATGAACTTATCCGCCAATTCGTCCCATGTAGTGATTGAATGATTCGGCAACCTCTCCAACCAATCTAGCGCCTTACCCCTTAATGAGAAAGGGAAAAGTCGCAACCGCAAAGTATCTTCGGACACATTGGTTTGCTTGCTTCCCCAACAAGTATCTACAAACCCCTTCAAGTGCTTGTAGGCATTTTGATTTGAGGCGCCCGTAAAATACCCTCTTTGCTCTAATAGCGTCAACATCACATTTGTAATTTGGAAGTTCCCCGCCTGGATTCGGGGAGGAACAATGGAACTTGCATACCCTTGATTTGTCATTGATCTTGGTGCAACCCTTGGCGGTGGCGGAGGAGGGTCTGGAATTTGGCCTTGTTGATTAGCATTTCGAGGCCTTCGTGGTACATTTTGTACCGTAAATTCATCTTGCACAAGATCCTCTACCTCCTCCCCCGCCATGGCATCGCCAATGGGAAGATTAGCATTTCCATTAAGAGCCATTTGTACCTATTAAAATTGAATCAAGAAAATTAGTAAAAGAAGGAAAGAAGAAGCAAAACACAACACTAGCAACGCGATTAATCAACACCGTTTAACTCCCCGGCAACGACGCCAAAAAGTGATCGTGGCAAACTCAACCCGAAGGTATGAGTGGGCACTAATAATCTTACCCGTATAGTGGTACGGGGTCAATTTCCTCAGGGAGTTAGATTTTTGGAGTGAATAATTGTGTTGCACTAGAATTGAATTTTGGCTTCTAGTTTATCTTCTAACATTTTTGGTATTTTTCAAAGTATCAACTATTGTATCTAACATCCATTGGTCCAGCCGGTTCTTGATTCTAACTTCTTTTATTTCTTTTTTCCTCTCGCTGACTTGGCAAACCCAGTCCTTTAAAGTCCCTAGTTCTTTCTTTATATCAGAGCCAGTTTGTGCTATCTCCGGTATCCTATGTTGATTGTTTCGGATACATCTTCATATGCTCCTGGTACTTATTGTTGAGTTTCTAATGCTCTGATGCAATAGTCCCCAACATTCGTAGATATTACTGTCTTTCATCAAAGTTACTTTCTGGCGACTCACTTCGGGTATGCCTTTGCCTCATGTTAGTTCGTGATCCTGGCGAGTATGGTTCAAACCAGTGTTTGGAGTGCCTCATATCAAAGTTCAATTGACCTTGATTCCAGACCGTAGAAGATATTGATTTAATTATCTGATCATATTCTAAGCGAATCTTTGACTCCAACCTATTATGAACATCTGCCCAAGTTGTTGCTTGAAATTCTAACAAACTCTCCTACAACTTCCTTCAGGCATCAAAACTCGAGGGATTAAGATGCTTGGTAAATGCTTCTGCCGACCATTTATTCGATACTACCGACAACAACATGCGTTCCCTTTGAAACCTCATTAAGAACTCTTGCAACAATTTTGAGTCTCTTTAAGCAATTCTGAATATATCTGCTTTCCTAGCTAGAACTTTTCTTGTTGCAGTGTGAGCTTTAATGAAAGAATATGAAAGTATTTCAAAGCGTGAGCTTTGATGAAAGAATATGAAAGTATTTCAAAGGAATCAATTGAGTGTCCAGGTAAAAGTGAATACCAAGCTCCTTTTGTTAGGGTTTCACCAATTTTCTTTAGTAAAACTGATTCAAACTCCTACGGAGTCAAATCCTTTCCCTTCACAGCGGTGGTATAAGTTGTGATGTGTTTTCGTGAATCTGATGTTCCATTATATTTTGGAATATCCGACATTTTGAATCTCTTTGGAATCAACTTTAGAGCCACACTAGGTTTGAACAACAATTGAAAATACTTCTTCGATTATGAATCCTTTAGGACCCGAGGAGATCCGGGGATTTGATTTATTCGGGCATGAAATTCCCTAGCATTTGTATCTATTCGAGAATTTATTTCTCTTATACATCTCATGAGTTCGATTTTGAAAGATTCGTTAACAATATTTTCATTTTTGAATCTGCTACTAGCACCACCTACTTGATTGTTGTTTCTTCTCAACTTCCCCACGATTCTTGTTGTCGTTTGATTTATAGGGATGCCGGGAGGAACTAAAACTCCTTCATTTGAATTATTTGAAGCATCCGATATTGCTTGTCGAAGCTCAGTCATTATCTACTCTTGTCTTAAGATATGATGGTCCATAATTTTCCGTGGTTGTGCTCTCAGCATTTTTACCATTTCAACAACATGTTCATCATTTGTATCGTTAGGCGTTGGACTTCTCACATGTCGAGGGTTTCATTCTTCATGAACCAGAGTTGTTTTATCTATTTTGTTATGAGTTTCACAGGTTGAATTATCACGATAGAACACATCCTCACGCTCGTTGTTTGTTTCAAAATTGAAAGATTTGTTCACATCACTCGCTGTCATAGCTATTTTTATATGCTTACTGATAATAGCCTATATACTATTTATGCCATAGATACCCATGATTTGTTGTTGTTTTCTTATGGAAGTTGCCGATTAAATGCTTGAATTGATTCTATTTGGTTTCGCAGGGAATGCAAGATAGAAGAAGAACAAATGAAGTGTTTGGAGGCAAGAACGTAAAGAAATCACTTATTTGAGAAGTACCCGAACACAAAAGAGCAAATGAGAGAAGTGACGCAAAGAAAGAAACAAGTTACAGGGATTCCGGCGGTCCGCACCACAATCCTCTACAGAAGTTCTTGCGGTCGGTCCGCGGTCGACGTCGCAGCCGGGGGAGGACGTGCAAAATTCAAGACTTGTAGGGGTCAAAGCGTAACTCGGGAAAGTTTTGTAAATCCTTATATTATGTAGGAAACTCGCCAAAAGCTAGGTTAGGCTTAATTTTGGAGATTATTTTGCAAAAGAACAAGTGTGAGAGATCACCCATAAATATCATTATTTTTATTCTTCTTATTTTCTTGCAATTGACCGCACTCATTTCTTTTGTGGCAGAAGGCAGTTCAGGAAATAAAAGAGAAAGTTAAACTTAAATATATATTTAATGGGTAATATTAAAATATTAATCATAAAAAGCAAAAAAAATCGTTACAAAATTCATAAAGAAACTGTCCTAGTTAAATTTTAATGAACTTAACCACATAATTTATAAAAAAATACATAAATTGGTAAACTAATTTGGTAAAGATAAAATATATCTTATATAATTATAAGAAAATTATATGCATAGAGTAAAAATTGAAAATATCAAAGGTAAAATAGACAATGCATATGATAAGGAGTATACCGTCTTTGTTTAATGTTAGAAGAGGAGTTTAATTTTTCAGGAGAGAATGGAGGATCAAAATGATTTTCACCCCTTATTTATTTGCTCGTTATATACAATTTGTAGTGTTTATGTATTATTGAGATTTTTTAAGACAAACCCCATTTAACCATATTAATTTTTATCTTTTGGATGTGAGACAAAATCTTTTGTTGGAATTAATGGCCAAAATGATATAGTTACTGTGACATCTCAAAAGGTTCAAAAATAATTCTCATTAATTGTAGCTATACCACCTTTAATATTTTAACAATACGTCATATGCTTTACTTTTCATTTTTATTTTCATGCATTTTAAATTTTTATCATGTATGTAATATCGTGTGATAATTGTTCGAAACTATTGAAGTACTAGTAAATTTGCTCGCACTTCGTGCGGTTAATTATAAGAATTCAAGAAGTATTCTTTTATAGATTTCTTTGAGATATAAGACATCAAATATTTAATGTGTACGCATATAAAAATAATCTTATAAAAATAACAGAGAGTCCACTACTATGTAATCATCTAATTTTAAAAAATAGTGCTATATGACACAATAAAAATTCGAAAAACATATTCCTTGTTACCTTTAAAGCTTTACCTATCATATTAAAAAAGAAGGGGGAAAAAAAGCTTTACCCATGCAGTGTCTTTTGACATCAATGATTTACATTACTCTAAAATTAACCTGTATAAATTTATTCAGATCCTTTAAAAGTATCTTTGAGCGTTTGTCCTTTAAAAAGACTTATGACATTAGTAAGTATTATTTTTTAATACATAAGACATGTGTCATAAGTCTTTCAACATGACTTATACTTTTAGGTTATAAGTATACTAACAATTGTCGAGATTTACTAAAGTATATTATTTTCTAAAACAGGAAGCGAGTGCTTTTTCAATAAGCTATAAATCTTAACATCGACGAGCCATCAGACATGAAATTAAACATCACGTGTTGTTACTATCCAACCAAAAGTTATTGGTAAAAATAAAGAAAAATATATACTTGCTGGAAAAGATAGAAGAAATCTTCTATATATATATATATATATATATATATATATATATATATATATATATATATATATATATATATATATATATATATATATATATATATAAAGAACTGTATGCCAACATAGGAAAGTGCATAATTAGCCAGCTGAGCACTCGATACTTGATAAAGAACATAAATTCACAAGAACTATAAAATTCAAACAAAAACTCCATAGCACTAATAAAGGCCCATAATAAGATCATTCATGCAAATACCATAATTGTTTGTAATAATATCTACATCAACAAATTTTATCAAATCACAAAAGATATGGTCGAGAAGACACTGCAAGTCAGCCTTCAACAAATTGACAAAAATAAACGAAAATATGAGTCAGGAAAAAAGAGGAGGAGAATACGAGTTGTAGAAATAGAAAAGAAAAAGGAAACAGTACAACCTTAGTGGCGGTTACTTACACTTCGATCATTTTGTCAAGAAAGGGAAGTGCAAGGCATTCCGTAAATTTAGTTTTGTGAGCTAGCCTAGTCCACTTTTAGTAATTTAGAAATTATAAAGAACCTTTCTCTTCATGAGGAAGAGGATTCCACCATGACTCTTCATTATACTGATTTACTGCAATTATTTATTGCATTCATTGTTCTTTTTGTCCTCTTAGGTATTAATTCTACGGTTATAGGTTAATATTAAATTCTACGGATTGTAATTATAATCCCATGAATACAATTGATTTTCAGCAGATTTTGTAGACATCAAATAAGGGATAAAATCCAAAAAAAAAAAAAAAAAAATATATAAAGGACTTCCTTAAGCTTTGAGAGGTGCCACATGACCTTTTTCATTCCTAGCTTTATATATATATATATATATATATATATATATATATATATATATATATATATATATATATATATATATATATATATATGTATGTATATAGGTCGAGATTAAGGAAAGTTTTCAACTAGATAAACGAGATAAAATAAGAGATCAAGGTAGGAGGACAACATAGCGAGGTAGGTTGAAAAGTATTAATTTTTTTAAAGTATTATATCTTCAAGAGCAACTACTTTTTGAGGCAAGTGGAAAATATTAACTCTAACTAACCCTTTATGATTCTTCTGTAAGTGGTTATGCTTCAATTTTTGTTTGATGATAATTTCATTTATGTAGTGAAAGCGAGATAATTGGAGAATTATAGACCATTTTCAATGAGTGTGTGTCACGTAATATCTTTACCTTTTGATATATGGAGATAATGGCATCAATTTAAGCCCAAATCCATTTGACCAATTCAGGATTGGGCTGACTATTGACCCGCCTATTTATTGAATTCAATCCATCTTGACCTAACACATGTCAATCTATCAAATGCTGGGCTAATTTGTAGCCCAAATTGACCCATGAATGATTTTGCTTATTTATTTGATATTATATATGAGTTAAAATAGCACGGTCAAGCCAGTTTTCGGACTGGTCATTCAAAAATAGTCAACGTTACCAGTAAAAAAAAATAGCCACTATTTTGCTGCAACATAGATCGTTATATATATATGTATATATATAGGTCGAGATTAAGGAAAGTTTTCAACAAGATTAACGAGATAAAATAAGAGATTGAGGTAGGAGGAACAACATAGCGAGGTAGGTTGAAAAGTATTATATCTTCAAGAGCAACTACTTTTTGAGGCAAGTGGAAAATATTAACTCTAACTAACCCTTTATGATTCTTCTATAAGTGGTTATGCTTCAATTTTTGTTTGATGATAATTTCATTTATGCAGTGAAAACGAGATAATTGGTGAATTATAGACCATTTTCAATGAGTGTGTGTCACGTAATGTCTTTACCTTTTGATATATGGAGATAATGACATCAATTTAAGCCCAAATCCATTTGACCAATTCAGGATTGGGCTGACTATTGACCCGCCTATTTATTGAATTCAATCCATCTTGACCTAACACATTTCAACCTATCAAATGCTGGGCTAATTTGTAGCCCAAATTGATCCATGAATAATTTTGCTTATTTATTTGATGTTATATATGAGTTAAAATAGCACGGTCAAGCCAGTCTTCAGACTGGTCATTCAAAAATAGTCAGCGTTACCAAGTAAAAGAAAAATAGCCACTATTTTGCAGCAACAGAGATCGGTCCAGCACGATATACTGGAGTTTGGTGTACCTGTGTATGAACTTCCAACATATTATGCTAGACCAATATACTTTACTGGTTCCAGTATAATATACTGAAACACCGGTGTTCCAAACTCTAGTATATTATGCTCGATCGATATATTGTACTGGAACTCCAGTATATTATGCTGGTGTATTTTTCCGAATTTTGAACAGTATTTTCGTTCAGATTTATCTTTACATGAAAAGTGGCTAAATTTCGATTACTTTTAAAGCTGAGCTATTTTTGAACGGCCACTTGTAAATCTGACTATTTTATAATTTCTCCCTGTGTATGACTATTAAAAAAGAGAAAATAGTCTTATTTGATAATTTAACAATTCATAAGTAAAATAATACACATTAATTAAAGCTTGCTAAGAGTTGAGCGGAATGAGCTATGACTCAAATTTTAGCCTGACTTGATCTGCCTATTAGTGGAATCAACCCATTTTGACCTATTCAAAATCAGCTCTGCTCATTTGATACCCGAAGAGTCAGTGGCGGAGCCAGAATTTATACAAGGGGGTGTCAAAATCAAAAGAAAGTATGCTACAATCAGGAATGGAACTTGCGACCTTCAATAAATTTTGACACCCCTAAACCATTGCACTGGAAATTTACCTTATGTCATGGGTTATCAACCGTTTGTATAGAATCAATTTTTTTTTTAAATATATATCTACACAGCATTAATTTCCAGTGAAAGGGTATCGGGTAACACCCCTGGGATAAGGATAGCTCCGCCCCGCGAAGAACATGTCACTTAGATTGACTTGCCGTTAGTTCTTGTCATTATTCATTAAGATTGTTAATCTACACTAAATTGTGATAGTTAAAAAGATTTACCCTATGTCTTTCTCTTTGATTTTTTTTCCCCGCTTTTTTATTTGTATTTTTCGTTCCTTTTCATTTTTACTGCCTCCGTTAATTTGGATTGGCAAACATTTGAAATTATAAGTTGATACTAGAAAACGAAATATGCTTCAAAGAAAATTAATCTACTTAAATTTCGAAACTTATTACTTAACAATTCCAGTTATAAATGAAAAAAATAAAGTTCTTTTAAATTTTTTAACAAATTTGAGTCTTAGTTCAATTTCATAATTTGTTTTTCATATAAGCCTTAAATAACACTCTTGTAAATTTGTAAAAGTTGCTATATTTAGAAATTCTTTATACCAAACACTAAAGTTATAAAAAAATTCACATATTTGAGTTAATCGAAAAAACAAAAATATTTATGTCCCTATGAAGATAAGTAAAAGTTTCACATTGTGCTCTATTTAAATTTGTATCCATTTTTAAAATATTACTTATTTTGTACCCAATTTTACAAACATTAGATAAAGTATTTTTCTTTTCTTCTTATTCTTAATTGTTGACACTAGTATTTTTTGAATTTATAACAGTTATACCAAATACTAAGAAAACTCATATTTGGTTTGAAGGAATACAAAATGCATCTCAAATTTATCATATGTTGTAAGGAGAATTACATGCAGAATGCAACAACGTAAAAATTATTTCTCTTCAAAAACGAAGTCATGAAACGTTTTATGATGATGCTTCTCCAATTGGCCAATTCAGAAAAAATGATATTGTTAGATTTATCATTTTTTTGGCAAATAAATGACTGAAGTTTGTTTTTTTATAACATTTGGAACTTATATTTTAAATTTGAGCTTATCTACAATAAATTTAGACATTCAATTGCGTGTTTGATTATTAAAATTCTAAGAACAAGTCACTATTTATGGAAAAAAGTTGTCACTTCAGCCATATGTGACGAGGTAAAGGCAAAAATGGTACGACTAAAGTGTATGCAAAAAACAATGATGAACTTCAGCTATTTGTGGTTGAAGTTGAAGTGTATACGAAAATAATGAACTTCAATCATCTGACACGGACGTATAATACATGTATAATATATATATATAATATAATATAGAATTAATATATAATTTATGTATACCGGCTATAAAAAAGAAAATTGAATCCGGTGAACTATTCGTGTAAAAATCCCTTTCGATTTGTTCACTTCGTCCCTGGACAGAATCTTTCGGCCCAGTAGATTTGATATCCACGGGCGCGTATCGGGTTGGAGGGACAACAATCGAATAGGCTCCAAAATCAGACCCAAAAAACAATTCCCGCTCCAATTTCAAAATTATACTTGGAGAAAGTTCCTTTTCCGGCAAGCTGACACCACTCCCAAGGCTACTAGCGTTCTCATCTCCGTCGATCTCCGGCGAATTCTCGACGATCTCTTTTTCCGGCGAATCCGAGCTGTAAGTTCCCCTCTCTGTCTATGAATTCTCTCTCCTTCTGTAGATTTCCTAGAAAGGCCCTAATTCATTTTTCAGCTGAGATTTAATGTTAAAATCCGATTTGTGAATTGAAATGCTATCTATACGTCTGTTTATACTTTATACTGCATAAACTCAACTTTGATTTGCTTATCACGTTTTAATGGAAAATGGATACAAAAATGTAATATGGTAATCGAATATCTGAAATTGCTGTTGGAGGAAGGTAAAATAGAATAATGCTGTAACAATGGATACTTATTTACTGCTGATAGTATAACAAAGTGGAATATTTATTTGATTGTGTGAGTTTTGCAGAAACTGGAATGAAGGGTAATAAGTTGAGATGCAAAATTTTTGTTTCAATATTTGTTTGGACAGTTTCTATCCATATAGCCTTGAAATTGACAACATTTTATCAAAGAAGGCTATCCATGCAATACAATTGTCATAATTATTTGTGTGCCTTTGGGTTTTTTTAATCTTCATTTCTCAGCGTTTGTACCTATGCATGTTTATCAGATGCTGGCATGTTAGAGATATCTTGAATCAATAAAATTCAACCTTGCACTTTTGGATAAATCAAATAAAGGAAGATCTGATCAAGAAAGGGGTGCATCGTGAGGTTGTTTTTGGTATGAAGGAAAGTCATCTTCATGGAAAATAGTTTCCTAAACTATAAGTGGTTTTCTTACTTATTTTGGGTGTTTGGTTGGTGATTAAAAATATTTTCCGGAAATCATCTGTTAAAGATTGATAGTATAGTGTGAAAATTTGATAGAGTTTTGATGAAAGTTTTTGAGTATTAAGAGTCTAAATGTTGTTTGGAGCAAGCGAAATGGAGCAAGAGTCGCGCTATTTGTGATGACTTCCAATGTTCCATCCATAGATAATGGAAGTCACCATTTTGATGGAAAATGTTTCCGTGGAACTTTCTGAGAACAAAAACATCAGAAAATGACTTTCTCAAGAAAATATTTTCAGAAAATTGTTTTCCATCTTAGCAAACACAAAACTGTTGGACTTTTAAGCCATTGGGCTTTAAAGATGAGTAGTGTGAATTGGGTAATGGTGGGAAATTAAATGGACTGGATTGGGCTTCAAAATTTGGCCCGGTTTATTTGGTTAAACTAGTTGACCCAGTTTGATAAATAACGTTAAAAGAACGTTATTTATCGGTGTCTATTCACAATGAACAGATACCATGAAGAGGCACCATACCTTTTCACAAACAGACACCATGAAGAGGCATCATACCTTTTCACAAAGCCAACAATTTCCTATAAATTCAGGCATGGCTTTCATTCTAGAGATTCAGAAAATTCAGAAATTCTTTCCCTCTCTCTGCAAGTTCATTAATCCAAAAATTCTTGAGCTTTCTTGTTCCTTGAAAACCGTAAGTGTGATTCGCTCCGCTCTTTGAGTTCGTTGGTATCCTGCTTCTTGTATTGCCACTGTCGCACGAAGGTTATTCCGTTTTATCCTGGGAGGATTTAATCCATTACTTTGGCAACTGTGAGGGGGTTAAAATTCCTTAAGGACACACAAGCAAATTGTGAACTCGGAATTATATATTCTATTTCTTCTTCCTCTTGTTTTTTCCTTAACAGTGTTGATTTTGATAATACGCGTTGCCTAACAAAAACATCTTCTCGGAGCTCTCTGTAGAATATAGATCTATATTGGGAAATTTCATGGATGGAGGAAGTCTTGAAATTATTTCTAACTAATTGATTTGCAGATAGTTCTAGAAATTTACATATTGTTTGAGATGGAACATTAAGTGTTTTGCATCTGCTGTAAAACTCATCGGGGACAGTCCTTCTGTAAAGTAATTGGGATTCTTTTGCTCTTGAATCACAATAGCAAATGTCAGAATTTCATTTTGTATTTTTTTCCAGGTATGGCAGACCACCCACAACAGTCTCCACAGACAGCATATCCTGCTAATATTGCTGATGCAAAGTATATTTCTGGACTTAGTACCATTCTTGTTGCCACTATCCAAGAAGCAAAAGATAGGATTTCTCAGATAGAGTATATATTCTGCAGTCAACTCTTCCCAAGCTTCCAGTCTAATTCTAAAAGTTTGCAGCTAATATATTCTGAGGCAAGAAACGCTGCAGAAACTTCGTGGAAAGAAAAGGAAAAAGATCTGTTGCGCCAGATGGAATTTATTCAACTTGAAAAGAAGGAAGCTCTTCAAGAAAACCAGTCTCTTAAATTGGAGAACACAAAACTGTTGGATTCTAAATTGTCCTCAGCTAATCATGTTAAGGAACTCCAAGATGAGTTGAAACAGAGAAATAGTGAAATAAACGATTTAAGGAAAGCAATCCAGAGATCATGTGCGCTTCTTGAATCAAGAGCCCCACTTGTATGCAAATATGAGAACCCACAGAGAGAACTTGAAGATAGAGTTCTCCTGCTTATGAAGAAGCAACAAAGTTCAGAGCTTGAAGTTGGTAGGTTGCAGTTAGAACTCCAGAATAAGTCGAAGGAAGTTGATGGTGGACTAGAGTTACACAATAAGCTTGTCCAATTTGCACAATCAAAGACTTCTTCAGCAGCATATAAAGAAAAGCAACTAAAAGAATATGAACAGAAGATGGACAAGCTTCTTGCTGAGCTTGAAACAACACAAAGAAGAGTAGATAAACTCGAAGAGGAACTTAAAGAGAAGACAGCTGCAGTAGAAAAAGGAATCGAGATGCAAGAAAATTTACTAAGCAAAGTTCAGTTGCTGGATGCAGAAATCATGAAGAATGAGGATTTGTTGAATCAGTACAGGAATGAGAAACAACTACTTATGACCAAAGCAAAGAATCTGGAGACTAATGTTTATGATCTGCAGAAAGAACTCATGAATAAAAAGTCTGAGGTGGAGGAGAGAAGGAAGTTGCATGATCAGGTACTTCAACAAATAGATTTGTGTTCTTTAGAAAGGTCAAAGACAGGGCAGGAGTTGGAAGAGCTTGAGAGGGAGAACCAAAAATTACTAGCCAAATTGAGAGACTCGGAGGAAAAGATTGATAAGCTTCAGGCAAATCTCAGAGAGAGAAGCAAGGATTCCTCTGAGGGGATGGAATTGCATGGGAAGTTACTCCATCTGATTCAAGCAAAAGAATCTGAGTTGTTGGCTGAGAAGAATAAGAGAAAGGATATGGTTACATCTTATAAAAGTCTGAAATCACAGTACAACTTTCTATGCGCAAGATATGGTCTTACTTCAGAGAACATGCACCAACAAAGCAAATTATCGGAACAAAGTGCATTACAGAACGACCAGAGTCCTCTAACTTCACGTGGTAAGTCTTATTCCTCTCCGGATGCTTGTGACATATAGCTAATTCTACACTCTATTCAACATGATGTATACATTTGCTGCGTCATTCCTAGTCTAGGGGACTTCTATTTGATTCCTCTCCGAAAAGAAGCTTGGTAATCAATCACCTAGTGATTGCCCACTTCTTTTTCCTTCTTCCTCGTTATCTATATCGGAAGATATGCTTATGCACGAGGAAGCTCGCTGTTTTAGCAAATTCTAAGTTTAATTTAATTTCCAAATGAATAGGAAAAGGAATTGTGCTAAACTAACAAATTATGCCATCTTTATTAGAGGTCAAACATAAAGTTCCCGAGGCTTCTGGTTTTGAACAAGAAGATAAACATGAAGTGCTGGACAATGACCAAGGAGTTAGCCTGATCCCAAGATCCAACTCTGTCTCACCTCCAACTTCAAGTGCCCTTGTTGCACCTAAAAATCCTGCCAATGTCAAATCTTGCCCACCAGCTGGTACCAAGCGTCCTGTTTCTTATTGGAGGGATACCAGGTCGCATCAAAGTCGAGTTGGACCTGATCCTCATGATGATTTTCTTGATACTCCTCTGGAGAATGTCAGAGGAAACTTAGGAAAGGTGATGAAGGATGAAGTGCAGAATCACCCGAAACAAAATCCCAAAGACACAAAAAATGAAAACTCAGATGATGAAACTCAGGACATGAATGTAGATAATGGGCCTAAAAAGCAGCCAATGCTGCCTCCAACCAGGTCTGGTGCGTCAGGCTTCAAATACATTGAACCTGTGAGAAAGAAAGCTGAACGAGAAAAGTTAAAAGGGGTCGAATGCCAGCAATGTAAAAAGTTTTATGATGCTGTTCTCCCTGGTGAAGATAAGGACTCCAATGGTAATAGGCAAAACTTACGGTGTGAACATCATGATGGAGTTTCAAGGCATCGATACCGGTATGCACCTCCTTTAACTCCTGAAGGATTTTGGAATATTGGGTTTGAATCTGAAATGTGAGCTCCTTGGAGAATTGTTTTCAGGCTCTCTACTGTAGAAAATTGTGAACTAGTGAAACTCTTTCTGCAATTCTGTTGTAACAGTAATGACACTGATGAAAGGCTAATGCAAAACCTACATCAGTTTCTATTCTGATAAGCTCTCTTCCCAGTTGTAATTTGTTGGTATGATCCAATTGTTTTTAGGCCCTTTAAAGTTCAACTTAGAAATTTGTGAACTAGTAAACTCATGGTTCATTCTGTTTTAACGTTAAAGAGACTGATGTAAATCCAGTGCAAAAGGTGCATAGTTTCTAATGAAAATAATGCTTTTTTCAGTTTAATTTGTTTGTTTGATCCCACCAATCAATGTATAAACTAGAAAGTATTAGAGATACTGATATGCAACATCGACTAGTAGCTTTATGAGTTTTGGGCCTTGGTATGGTTTGATGTGATGGTTTTGATATGCCCAAGTTGACAAAATATTGTCTAATTTCTTGTAAGATTATCTAGCCAAGTCTTGTTTAAATTTGATTTTGTCAAACTTCTTCCAACTCGAGCTTCATCACTGTTGTGCGAGCATTTTGGTTTGAACTTGTGGCTTGAGCGGGCTCATTGGATTTTGAAGTGATCATTCAAAATAGTACTCCACTAAACTTGTTTACAGCTTTTGCACCTCTGTGCATGTAATATGGGGTGAATAACTTCTTGAAGTTAGTAGTTGAGAACAACTGCTAGTTTTGTATTTGGGACACTGGAGAACAGTTTATGGGGGCAGTAATATAGAAATTCCCAAATTATTGCTGTCCAAATAGGTGCACATGCAAGGATGTTAGTGCATTAGAAAGTATGCTAGTCCTGTTCTACCTGATCCTTTCCGAAGTCGCGAAAACAAGTAGACTTTATATTATCAAGATAGACTTGCAGCCTGCAAGGGTTGGCTGAGTTGGTTGGGTGAGTGGTTTCTCACGTGAGAGACCTAGGATCGATTCCCCTCGCCAACAGGCAACAACCTCCTCAGCTCCAAAATAAATAAACAAATTTGTGGCACGTTTCTTTCTATCTATTTAAACATAGTTGAGGTGCATTTTATTATGGCGAAACTTAGAGCATCAACCTTGCCGTGCCATTTTATGTGCAATTCTTGTAGGTCAGCATTAAACACCGGTAAATCTTTCCCATCTCTAATGGTAATATGGTATAGTAACATGAGATATGCGATTGTGATCATAACGGGTATAATTTTGCAATTCGCTTAAGCTGTACCTTTGACTAAATTATGTCACTTTCCGGTCAAAGATAATGCGGTGTACAATTTGTCCTCATACTCTTTCGAAATGGGCGTCAGGAGGCGCGAGAGGTTGGCCATGGCGAGTTTGAGAAGAGGTCGAGATAGGCCTAAGAAGTACTGGGGAGATGTGATTTGGCAGGACATGTCGCTGCTTGGGGACATGCCCCTTGATAGGAGGGCGTGGAGGTCGAGGATTACGGTTAAATGTTAGTAGGTAATTTCTTAGTTGCTCACCGATAGTCTTAGTAGCACGCATGTCCTTCATATTCTTATATCTTTATTGCGTTATGTGGATTTGTTCACCCATGTATTGTATTCCCTGATAGGTACTACTTATCTTTCATCTCCCTCTTTTTCTTCTCTCTTCCTTTTCCCCTCCTCATCTCCTTCTTCTTCTCATGCTCTCCGAGCCAAGGGTCTATTGGAATCAACCTTTACCTTCATTAGTTAAAGGTAAAATCTGAGTACAGACTACCCTCCCCAAACGCTACATGTTTGGAATATACAGGTGTTGTTGTTGTACTCTTTCGAAATGGCGAATTGGATTTTGACAGTGTACTAAATTTTTCCCACGATTCGTGTAAATTAACTTGTTATAAAATGTTATTTGCCTTATATATTCAATTTAATGATTTAACTTATTACACAAATAACTTTTAGACTGTCATGGGAAAAGTTAAACTCGTCAGGATCACTAGTTGTAGGCAGTTGATCCTGCAATTGAGTATGTTGTAGGTATGAATAACACGTGAAATTCTGGTTGAATCTAAATAAATGGCACCTTCACCACTCTTTAAAGAAACTGCTCTGTTTGTATATCTTTTCCTTTTCTCTCATTTTTCACTTTTCCCTTTTGGAATTTGTATAACTAATGTTGCTGAAAGAAAGAGATAGTAATAAGTTGGTGACCAGAGAATTTATTATCCTAATGTAGTGTGTCTTAAATGTGCCATAACTATGACCAATCTTTTTTTCTGGCTTTGCATTTATGTGTTGCACTGTAGTAGAAAGTAGGTGTAACTAAGCAGCTGTTTATGCATTGAGGCAGCTGATTTTAAGTTCTGCTGGTTACAAAATATTCTGTTTGGATAAATGTGTTTTTTTATAAGTAATGGTAGTACTAACTTTGTATTGGTTATTGTGAGCCATGGAATTTAAGTGAGTGGACCTCTAAAATATTGCATAGTTTGATATTCTAGGCAAGTCACATGCATTTGCTCAGCAACAACTTGACCTCTTCCCCTCTGCTTTTCCTCTCCCAAATTTATTGTACTCATCTCTCTTTTTCTTAATTGCTTGGCACATTGGTCCTCTCTTGCATGTGATGCCCCTATTTCTTACTGTCAATGTTTTTTTTTTTAAAATCCTAACATTGGGACTGAGAAGCATTACATGAAGCAAAAATGGACCGACATTCATATATAGCCTATCTTAACTTGCTTGTGATTGACGCGTAATTGTTTGCTAACTTTACTGAATTTCAGTGAGAAAGTTATCCTAAAGATTCTTTCCTATGCATGTTTTGTCTCTTAACCATGGCTTCATTTTTTGTGTACGAAATTATCCTTCAGTATTATCATAATTTAAACACGAAGAAGAACTACTTATTCAAGATTATCACTAAACATTATGGCCAAATCTCCACATATATTCTGTTACTATCATATGTCACAAACAGAGCAACCCCGTAACGAAAGGACAGCCCGGTGTACTAAGCTTCCGCTATATGTCTAGGGAAGAGCCGGACCACAAGGGTTTATAGCATGCAACCTTACCCTACATTTCTGCAAGAGGCTGTTTCCAAATGTCGTTAAAAGTACTTTTTTTCCCTTGTAACGTTTACATTCCAAATGATTCATGCACACTGTTAAATCTGAAATACTAGAATCGAATTTATTATGATCTAATTAGAGTTATATACTACGATTGTGATTTTGTTCAGTACTACCTTTCTTTATTCTATACCACCACCTTTAAGCATGGTTCACCACCATCAATTGCCTAATTGTCTGACCTACGTTACAAGTACGTTGGTCATAAGTACTTTTTTATGTTTTGATGATCTAATAAATTTATTATCCGGAATCAGAAAAGGAATCTGTTACATATTTACAAGACCTTAAGATCACAAGGTTCCAGCAGAGGATATGGCTCAACTCTTACGAGTAGAAGGAACAACTAAAGAAACATGTCCCTACCAGTTACCAAGTTGATTATACGAAGTCAACTCTCCAGTTGAAAAGTTACCGCCTGCACACGCTACAGTACATGAACAGTGCAACAGTCAACTTTCTGGGGAAGACTTATTACTTACCTTGCTTACATCATTGTAAGTGATGTCACACATGTATTAATACAATCAAGGGAGGTAAAACACATTCACTTGAACACTTTGAAATCTCACTTAAGCGCACTCACGTGACCATTCAGCAAGCAAATTTCAAGTGCTTCAAGAACAAAGAACAAAATAACTACGGACCAGTTCCCACATCGAGTCATTGTAAGTCCTTAGTTGAGTTGTAACTTTATAATAGTTCTTCAATTGTATTTTCTACTTAGCTTGTTTAGAATCATTCTGTAGGAACCCCTTTGTTAATCTTAAACCCGTGTGTATTTGTGTCTTGGCTAGAGTTATTCGAGCTGTAAAGTCTTTGTAATAGAGTTATTACAAAGTGGCTTATAATAGAGTATTACAAGTTAGTAAGGGATTAAGAGGTTAATTCCTAGGTTACATAGACTGCAATCTAAAAGTTGCTCAGTAGTGAAGTTGAAATCCTACAAGGTTAGGTTGTGGTTTTTAATCCCGTTGAGCTGGAAATGTTTCACGTAAAATTCTCTTGTCATTTAATTACTGTTGTGTGCGTGTGTTCTAGTGGAATTGATATTTGAACCTGGTTCTCCATAGAGAAGGTTGGACCCTCATGTTCTATCAATTGATATCAGAACAAGTTCTTTTTATTAGGTTAACACCTAGAAAGGATCCCCATGACTGCTCCTCCAAACATCGAAGAAGGCCAGTCTACTTATAGACCATCTCGGTCCAATGGACAGTATTATGGATGGTGAAAAACTCGGATGCATCACTTCATCATGGCTGAAAATTCCGAGCTATGATATGTCATATGTGACTGATCCTTTGTACCTACCAATAATCTTGGTGACCCAGATGTAGCCATTCCCAAGACAAGGAAAAAATTCAATGATGCTGATAGAAAGGCCATAGAGAAGAACTTTCATGCAAAGAAAATTCTGGTGTGTGTCATTGATCCTGATGAATAAAACAGGATATCTGCATGTTAGTCAGCGAAAGAAATCTTGGAATCCCTTCAGACAAATCACGAAGGAACAACACATGTCAAGCAATCCAAAATCCACATGCTCACAATAGAATATGAGCTCTTCAAGATTAAAGACGATGAATTTGTCAAAGATATGCATACTCATTTCACCTCCATCATTAATGAACTTTACTCTCTTGGTGAAACTATTCCAAGAAACAAGCTAGTTAGAAAAATCCTCAATGTGTTACCTAGTTCTTGGGAAAGCAAAGTGAATGCCATTACAAAGGCGAGGGACTTGCAGGAGCTACTATTGATGATCTTGTTGGCAATCTAAAAATGGCACGACCCGAATTTTTCACCATCGAGACCGTGATGACGCCTAACTCTTGAATACTAGGCAAGCCAACATATACAGTTCTAACACATTAATCATTACCCAAAACAGTAATAAATAATAATTAAAGCTAAACAAATATGAAGTGCGAAAATTTTATAACAGTTCCAAACTCAAAAACACGACTTCCCTAATTATCTGGTATCACAATCCACGAATGTCTAAAAATTTCGACAAGTACTAGTTTAAAGGAAAATACATATGTTTTTCGGAATGAAAGAAACATAAACTAAGATAGAGGGAAGGGGACTCAAGGGTCTACAAACACTGGAAGATCTACCTTGGGTCTCCTGTGGACTGAAGGTAGCAACCCCAAACTCTGATCAGTATGGTCCAGTACCGGAATCTGCACAAAAAGTGCAGAGTGCAATATTAGTATAACTAACCCCATGTACTGGTAATTGTCGAGCCTAACCCCGGCGAAGTAGTGACGAGGCTAGGACGCGACAAACAATATAAAGTTGTGCAGTTAAACAATTTACTAATAAAATAACAAGGAATAAATGCTAAACAAAAATGAACGAGAAAGGCAACATGCTATGGGGTTTCCAACATGCAGAATTACAGCAGTAAAGGAATCTAAATAGCTAGTACACTTGAACTGATAACAAAAAATAAACACAATAAACTAAAAATGCATGTATCAACCTTCATGCTTTTATACTCAATCCTCACCATGCAAGCAATAATAGAATCGTGCACGCCATCACCCTTTGTGATTTATCGCTAGTCCTCACCATATAAATAATAGAAATTTTTACGACATCACCCTTCGTGCTTATCACTCTTCCTCACCATTTGAATAATAGAAATGTGTACGGAATAACCCTTAGTACTTTATTACTCTTCCTTCCTCACCATATGAATAATATAAATGTGTACGACATCACCCTTCGTGCTTTATCACTCTTCCTCACCATAAGAAACAACAGAATAATAACAATCTGGCAATGGTATCATAATAAAACAACTTCATTTCATCATTTAATTTCACAACAGAACTCTCAACTTGAGCCAATAATCAACGAATATCCAAAACCATGGAAAACATAACAATACTTGTTTAACATGAGTACTAACTAGTTTAAGCAGGAATAATACGTAAAAAGAAACACAACAGTCAAAAGTATAGGACTCACTAGCATGCTATGACCCGAAAATAACGTATAGATACTCGACACCACACCTATATATCGTAGTCAACAACTAAACAAGTAAAAAATAAGACAACAACACCTAATCCCTCAAGCTAAGGTTAGCCACAACACTTACCTCGATTCCACGACCAAACTCAAACCTTAAATACCGTTTTTCCCTTATTTTCCACTTCCAATCCGCTCGTTTCTATGCATAATTAACTTATTAACATGAACTGATGCCAAAGAAACCAATTCTAATGTATGATTATAAATTTCCAACATTTTCCCCAAAAAGTCAAAAATCGACCCCGGGTGTGCTTTGTCAAAACTCGAAGTTTTGACCAAAATTTGATTACCCATTCACCCTCGATCTCGGATATGCAATTGGTTTTAGAATCTAACCTCAACTAAAAATTGGAAATTCCTAAATTCTACCCAAAAACACGTAATTTCCCCATGGAAATCCTTAGATTTTGTGATGAAATCTTGTAAAAAGATGAAAGAGATTGAAAGAAATGATTTAGGAATCATTTACTTGTGATTTGGGGAAGAACTAGTCTCTAGAAA
>JASVEL010003940.1:0-55002 GCA_032618575.1 Nicotiana noctiflora
TCGCCTCTTGAAGCTTAGGGTTTAAAAATTTGAGAAATAAATTAAAAATATCATCTAAGACCCTTTTACTCAGCTGCAGATGTCGCATTTGCGACCTTAGTTTTGCATTTATGAAGCTTACAAATGCGAGGAAGGTATCGCAAATGCAAATCCCTCACATTTCTACTACCTTCCCAAATGCAAAGGATTGTACAAGATAGAACACGGCTGCGCTCAAAAACATTCAACCTCACGAACTGGTTGGCCAATGCCTAAACATCCAAAGCAAGCGTTCTCTCACTGACCGAAATATATGCAAGGCTACCCATACTAGCCGACTTCCTAGTCAAAGCATCAGCCACAACATTAGCCTTTCTAGGATGATACAAGATGGTGATATCATAGTCTTTATATAGCTCCAACCATCTTTTATGTCTCAAATTGAGCTCCTTTTGCTTGAACAAATACTACAAACTCTTATGATCCGTGAACACCTAGCACGACATGTGGTATAAATAATGCCTCAAAATCTTCAGCACATGAACAATGGCTACTAGCTCTAAGTCATGAACTAGATAATTCTTCTCGTGAATCTTTAACTGTCGCGAGGCATATGCAATAACCTTGCCATCTGCATCAACATCGCACCAAGTTTAATACGAGATGCGTCAAAATATACTGTATATGGCCTTGAACCTATAGGCAACACCATCACCGACGCCGAAGTCAAAGCTGTCTTGGGCTTCTGAAAGCTCACCTAAAACTCGTCGAGCACCTGAACGAGGCACCCTTCTAGGTAAACCTGGTCATCAGGGCTTCTAGAGATGAAAAACCCTCCACAAACCAATGGTAATAACTCGCCAAACACAAGAAACTTGGATCTCTGTAGCTGATATGGGTCTAGTCCAGTCCTTGACTGCCATAATCTTCTTGGGATCCACCTGAATACTCTCTACCAGTACAACATGACCGAAGAACGCCACTAAACTCAACCAAAACTCACATTTCGAAAAGTTAGCATATAATTGGTTGTCTCTCAAGGTCTGAAGAACAATCCAAAGATGCTACTCGTACTCCTTTCTACTATGGGAGTAGATTAAGATATCATTCATGAAAACAATCACAAAGGAATCCAGATCGGTCTTGAACACCCCGTTTATCAAATCCAAAAATGTTGTTGGGGCACTTGTTACCCAAATGATATCACTAGAAACTCATAATGCCCGTACCGAGTGCGAAAAGTTGTATTAGGGACATCAAATGCCCTAATCCTACGCAGATGGTAGCTAGACCTCAAATTAATCTTCGAAAATACATTGACACCATGAAGCTGATAAAATAAATCATCAATCCTCTTTGTTCTTGATGGGGAATTTGTTCAATTGCCGATAATCTGTACACATCCTCATCGATCCATTCTTCTTCTTAACAAACAACATCGGTGCACCCCAGGGCGAGACACTAGGTCTAATAAAACCCTTTATCAAGCAAATCTTGCAACTGCTCCTCAATTCTTTCAACTCTGAGGAGGTCATGCGATATGGAGGAATATAAATGAGCTAAGTGCTCGGTGCCAAATCAATGCAAAATTCAATATCCCTGTCGGGTCGCATCCTCAACAAGTCTGCAGGAAATATCTCTGGAAACTCCCGAATAACTAGTACAGAATCCATAGAAGGAACCTCAGCACTAAAATTACGAACATAAGCCAAATAAGCCAAACACCCATATTCAATCATACGCCGAGTCTTCATATAAGAAATAAACCTGTTGACAGAATGACTAGGAGTCCCTCTCTACTGCAATCGAGGCAATCCCGGAAAAGCTAAGGTCACGGTCTTGGCATGACAATCCAATAGAGCATATTAAGGTAACAACCAATACATCCCTAAAATGACATCAAAGTCAACCATATAGAGAAGTATGAGGTCTAGACTAGTCTCAAGACACCCAATAACAACCACACACGAACAATAGACACGGTATACAACAATAGAATCCCCTACTAACATGGACACATACACGGGAGCACTCAAATAATCACAAGGCACAATCAAATATGAGGCAAAATAAGATGCCACATAGGAGTATGTAGACCTTGGATCAAATAGAACTGAAGCATCTTTACTGCAAATTGAAATCGTACCTGTGATAACTACATCGGAGGACTCAGCCTCAAGCCTAACCGGAATAGCATAACATCGGGGTTGGACCCACCACTTTGACCTACATCCCCGGGATGACCTCCTATTGGATGGCTTCCACCCCTAGTAGCCTGACCTCTACCTCTAGCTGGCTGAGCGGGCGGTAGAACACCCGGTTCCGGAACTATGGCACGAGAACCCTAATGCTGATAACTGCTCGAGGGAAAAATCTAGCAATGTGCCTGGGATAGCCACAAGAATAACAATATTTCGACTGCTGCGACTACTGACCCTTAGAGTCGTCAATATGGGCTTGACCTATTGGACCAGCCCAATCCAGCCCGTGATTTAGCAGGGCTAGGCTAGAATTATTAGAGTCCATTTCTGAACGAGGCTTTTAAGCCCGTCCCGAAAAAGCCCGTGGCACGTGAGGCTTTATTGAGGTTGGCCCGGCCCGGACCGCGGGCTTAATAAAAATATGTTTATAATATATAAAATATAAAATTAAAATTATATGACAACAAAAATATCAAGAAGAGTATTCCAAGCTTAAAGCTTATTAAGCTCATCATATTAAAAGATCAAAGTCTTAAAACGTTAATTAGTTTTAAATATTTAATTATTTTTAATATTTAACTAACTAATATTGCATACAAATTGTAAATGTAAGTGAAAGTGAAGATGTTAAGACAACCTTCGCACAAACGAATTCAAATGTGATTGATGAAGATGATGTGTTGGATATCCCATAAGCGTTAAGCGTCATGGACGTTCTCTTGAATAGTTTGTTTTGAGTTTTGACTTTTATTGAATGAAATATAGTCTTGTCTTTTACTTTTTTTAGTATTTATTGTGATATATTATAACAATATAAGTATTAAGTTTTCTACAAAAATTCAAATATGATTTTTTTAGCTTTTAAATATTTATATTTTTTAAGTTAGAACTTAAAGAAAAATATAAAAGTTTATTTTAAAAAAAAGATAGGCCGGCCCATGGGGGCCCGTAGCCCACATAGGGCTGAGGGTGAGTTGATCATTATAAGGCCCATCAAAATAGTGGGCTAGTGATTGATTGCAAACTCAACCCAAAGGAAGAGCGAGCACAACAAACTTTTACCCGAATAGTGGTTCGGGGTCAATCCACAGGGAGTTGGAATTTGGAGTGAGAAATTGCGATGAACTAGAATTGCGAGTTAGCTTCTAATTTGTCTTCAAACATATTTGTGTTTTATTTTTAACAACTAATTTATCAACTACTAATAAGAAGTCTAAATTATGTTAGGGATGATTTAAAAGTGTAATGCAAGTAGGAAACGGACTAGGGTAGTAGCATTTACCTAGGTGGATAACTAACGGGTAATGAAATTCAATGCAAATATGATATGATGGGATTATTAGATAACCGTTGCTCTATGCATTCATTCTCACACCTCTCGGTAGAGAGAACAATTTTGCCCAATTGACTATCTCGAGACCAATTGGGTAGGCTAATTTGCTCAAGCAACTTTAGGTTCAAGTTGGGTAATTACTCTCTCGAGGTTTTTACCCGTTACTTGGGACTACCATTCTCATGGGTCCATCCCAAATCCTTGTTGGGATTGATTTAGGAGTTTTAGACTCTCTTTCTCAAGAAGAGCCCAAACCCACAAAGCTAGATTTAGTGTTTGCAACCACAAAATCCAAATTAAAAACATTCAATCAACCCAAATCCTAACACCCATAATCATCTAAGCATTAAATAATCTAAACCATTAATTACCCATACTAGGGTTGAGCTACAACCCTAGCTATGCGTTTAGCTAGCCATGAATAATGAAGAAACTGAAAAAATTAAAGATGAAATTAACATAATAATTGATTACAAATTAAATCTAGAAGTTTCAATGATAAAAGACTAAGGAAATTGCCCAAAATAGGTGAAAATAACTTCTCATGAGCTCAGTTGTTCGTATCTAATCTCTGACCTATCCTAAAAAAGTAAAAGAAGCTATTTATACTATATAGAAATTTTCGGACAAAAATACCCCTGAGGGTCTGATGCGGACCGCACACTTTTGACGTGCGGCCGCGTAGGGCATTTGGTCTTCGGATAAGCTGGCACCTGGGCATGTCACGCGGACCGCATACCTTTGTCACGCAGCCGCGTAGGCTCAGCAACGCGGACCGCGTAGAAATGGAGCGCAGCCGCACTGTGTAATTCCTCCGAATGCGAACTCTCTGAATCTTCACCCACGCGGGCCGCACTGTTTTGGCATGCGGCCGCGTAGGACTTTGCCTTGAATTGTCTAGTCTCTGATCTTCATTGTTGCGGACCGCATGAAAATGGGCGCGGTCCGCGTAGATTTGCCTTCTCATTCTGGCCTCTCAGAACTTGTCTGCGCGGCCGCACACCAAATCAGTGCGGTCCGCGTAGTTGAAGGTAAGTCTGATCTCCTCTCTGAATCACCTTGTGCGGCCGCACAACAAAACAGTGCGGTCCACACAAGTTCCTTTTGTGTCCTTCTACTTCTTCATTTGATGCTTAGCCGGTTTCACTTCTTTTTTAGCTAATTTGACGATATTCGTCCTTTTGTCGCTAAAACGTGCAAAATAGCACACTTGTAAGCAAATCAAGTCCAGTTTAACACATTTTATGCACAAAGCTCGGGCAAGAAGGGGTCTAAAAGTATGCAAAATTCCTAGTTATCAGCTAGCCCAGCCCAACCTATCAATTGATAACGCCCATGTAGGCTGGGCTCTGCTAGCCTGGCCCCTCCCATATTTACAGCTCTACTGACCCTAAAATTGACCTTGACAATCTGAGTAACCACCATGGAAATCTGTAGCATAGATGAACTGATAGGAGCTAGTGGTGCATTGTTGAGTAGCTGATCTGAATATTGCATATGATGGCTACAGCCACTTGGATCACCATGAGAAGTCTGAAGTGTTGAATGAAATAACCAAAGAGAATGACCTCTGCCAAAAGAATCCCTGCCTCCCGATAAGGCACCACTAAACCTGCCAGAATGACAAGGCCTTTTGTCAGACCGATAACCACTCCCCTGATCTAGAACCATCTTGACTCCCCTGGCCACATTGATCGCATCCTGAAAAGAAATCTCTATCCCTAACTCCTTATCCATATGCAATCTAATAGGCTGAGCGAGTCCCTCAATAAACCTCCTCACCCTCTCTCTCTTGGTGGGGAATATAAGAAGAGCATGACGAGCCAAATCAATAAACCTAGTCTCGTACTGGGTGACAATCATAGAACCCTACTAAAGATGCTCGAACCGCCTATGGTACTCCTCTCTCTAAGTGACGAAAAGGAACTTCTCGAGAAATAGCTACGAAAATTGGTCCCAAGTAAGATCTAGTGACCCAGCTGGTCTGGCCAAACAATTATGGCGTAACCTGACAGATGAAAAGCAGCAAAGTCGACCCCATTGGTCTCCACTATCCCTATGTTCCATAAAACATCGTGAAAACTATCCAAATAATCTGAGGGATCCACTGAATATATACCACCACAGGTAGTAGTGAAAATCATGGTGAACCTATCCAATCTCCACAAAACATCAGAAGACATAGCTGATCCATCGCCGGTCTGTGCTATAATTCACGGTAGAACTACCCCAACTAGCTGAGCTACTAGAATATGAATCTGGGGAGCCATCTACTCTGAAGTGTGAGTAGCGGGAGTCTGTGCTCCTCCTCCAGCCCTAGAGATGGTTGGTGCTATAGGAAGTATGCCTGCATGAGTGACACTCTCTAATAAGGCCCACCAGACGGACCAGAGCATCCTGAAGTACCACGGTAATGATGAACCCCTCTAGAACCTGAGCTGGCCCTAATGGAACAATTTAGGATGGAACCTCATCATCAAACTCTACCAGAGGCTCCACTGCTCAACCTCTAGGTTGAGCCCTTACTCTGTCTCGACCTCTAGCACGGCCTCATCCTCATCCTTGACCTTTCGTAGTAGCTGCCACTAGGAGATCGGGCTACTGATCAACTGATGAAGCAGTACGTAAACTCTCCATATGCGAAATAATATCCTTAATCCGACCGATGGATGATACAATACCTAATGCATCGACACTGAAGTTGTATTCTAAAATCTGGGGTGCTTCCCTGGATCCGACATCCCTATCAAAACTGCTCTTTCTCATAATCCCTTGGGAACTCTGTCCCCAATCATTTTTTTTATCATCTCGTACGGGGTTGCACCCGGGCCCGTTATTTCTCTAATCACCATTGTATGGCTGGTACCTGTCACTATTTGATTGTGGTTCCCGATCGACATCCTTTTTAAATTTGTCCGTTGGGATAAATCAAACAAGTAGAAGTTCCCAATTGATCATTTTCGACCCTACTCTTCGATTGATACTGATTGTGTACATCGACCTAAGTGATAACTTTAACTATTCAATTAAATTTGCTTTAACTATTGTGAAACTACAGAGCTGTGAGTGTTGAGACCTTGAGCTTGAACAACCCAATCGTCGGTGACTTGAGGCAAATCCATTAGTTCCATTTGGAATGGAGATACGAATTCCCTAAGCATCTCGTTATCCTTTTTTCTTACTTTGAAAAGGTATAATTTCCTTGTTGCAACTTTAATGGCTCCGATGTGGGCTTTTACAAAAGAATCTGTGAGCATAGTAAATGAATCAAAAGAGTTGGGTGGTAAGTTAGATACCATAGCATGGCACCTTTCGATAAAGTTTCTCCAAATTTCTGCAATAGAAGGGAATCAATCTCATTAACTTCTAAGTCGTTTCCTTTTATTTTGCATGTGTACGATATTACGGGCTCATTAGGATCGGTGGTCCCATTGTATTTGGGGATGTCTGGCATAGGGAATTTCTTAGGAATGGGCTTCGGTGCAGAACTTTAAGGGAAAGGCTTCTGCACGAACTTCTTCGAATCCAAACCCTTTAGGATCGGGGGTGCCCCTGGTATTTGGTCCACTTGTGAGTTTTATGTTTTTTACCTTTTTGACATTAGCCTCGATTTTCTTTTCACCTGATTATATCAATTTATAGAGCTCTTCAAGCAACTTCATAGTGGCGGGGTCAGTCCCCGATTCATTAGCATTCGGTTTCTCCCGTACAGGTTCATCTCTATTAACAACCACTTGTGATGTTTCGAGCTCAATTATGCTTGGTGCTCCATTCTGATTTTGGAGTTGTGCTATAGCAGTTTGCTGGGTCTGCAGCGTTTTGAATACCATTCAAATGACAATTCCACCTTCTTTATCGTTCTGTGCGTTATAATCGACCGCTCGTGCATTTCTACAGACACTATTTCCAGGATTAACATCCAGATTTGCATTTAGGGTGATATACCAACTGACATCGACGGGGTCTGCGATAACTATTCCCTCGTGGCCAGCTTGAGGCATTTCGATCCTGTCACGACCCCAGTTGACCTCTGTGAACATGTCGTGATGGCACCTAGTTCCTATAACTAGGTAAGACTAACAATGCAGAAGAACAACATAACTTGCGGAATAATTAATTAAAACTGAACTATTGAAAGAAAACTCAATATAAATGTCGCTCGGTATATACAACTCAAACGCGAAAGTCTATAATAACACCCCAAAACTCGAAAACTCGCGGGAACACAAGCTAATGAAAAGTATCATACGGCTCTAAATCCAGAGTATCTAAAACAAAGGTACGAAAGAAGGCTAAATACTACAGATAGAGTAAAAAAGGAGCTCCTTGGTCTGCAGACGCTGGAGAAGTGCCTTAAAGTCTCTGTAGCTCTCCTAGCCTCAAGGATAGTGTACTTGAGATGAAGTACATGGGTCTGCACATGAAAATAATGCGCAGAAGAGGCATGAGTATACCACAGCGGTACTCAGTAAGCGCCAAGCCTTACCTCGGTTGGGTAGTGACGAGGAAGGTCAGGGCCTTACCGAGAATAAAAACAATAATAAACCTTACAACAGTATGAAATAAGCATAAATAATGGTTACAATTATGAAGTAAGCAGACTATACAAGACAATAACTAACACTACAAAATTTAGTTAACACAGACTAAAACAGCTCAATACCAATACCAACAACGAGGATCTCCCAAGATACAGTCCTGTAGTCCATTTCATATTCAATTCAATTACACATCGTAAATAATATCTCAAGCAACTAATTTTACTATTTAATTTAAAGCTAAGACGCAAATTTAGATAGCATGACCAAAATGCCCCTCTGGCCAACGTGATCAAAACCCGAGGTTTGAACTAAAATCCGAATACCCATTCCCCCATGAACCTGAATATGTGATTAGTTTTGAAATCGGACCTTAAATTGAGGTCCAAAATCCCAATTTTAGCAAAACATAGGTTCTACCCAACAAACCCAAATTTTCCAATTAAAATCTTTGATTTGAAGTTGAAATTATGTTAAAACATGTTAAGGAGTGAAGAAAATAAGTTAAAAATAACTTACCAATCATTTTGAAGAAAAAGAATTGCTTGGAAAATGCCTGTTATGTTTTGGGTTTTTGAAAAATGAGAAATAACTAAAAAGTCCCATGTATTTATACCCTCTGAAGTCCCAGCGCAGACCGTGGAAAAAGGACTGCGGATGTACTGACCAACTTGAAGACCTGCTGCTCTCTGAAGTTCACTGCGTGGACCGCGCAAAGACGACCGCGGTCGCACAACACCCACCGCGGACTGCACCAAGGCGATCACGACCGTACAGCACCTACCGAAGACCGTTCAAAGGCGACCACGGCTGCACACAATATCTCATGGGCCACATTGAACAGTTCAGAGTCTTGCAACATCTGATATATTAAGCCTAAGGCCACTCGGAACCTACTCGAAACTCACCCGAGCCTTCGAGGCTCCAAACCAAATATACACGCAATCTCAAAAATATCTACAGACTTATCCGTGCGATCAAATCACCAAAATAACATGATATACATCAAACCAAGCTTCAAAGCTCATGATTTCTTCCAAATTTTTCATAGAACATCAATTTCCCATTTTAAGTCTGAAATATGTCAAACGACGTCCGTTCTCAATCAAACTTTACAAAAAGTACTTAAATCATATATAAGACTTATACCGAGCACTGGAACCTGGTGACGTTCAAATCCACTACTAAAAAGCAATAGATACGGACGGAACAATATAATCTACCCAACTATGAGTCGGAAATCCCACATAGAACAATATGTAGGCGATTAGGTATGTAAGAAAATTATCGCTAGTTACGGAAAGCCAAACACTAAGAATATTGGTTTGAAAATTTGTTTTATATCTAAATGCGGAAATATAAACTAACCTAGAAAGTAAGTAAAATGATCAATGGCTACAAGTATGGTTACAACGGGAATTACACTCAAGTAACGATCCAATGTATTTCACGATTTTACAAATGCGAGTTTATGTTAATTAGCCACCGATAATAATTCTTAATTAGCTTCTTCTGAAGACTAACAAGACTTCCTAATTGAATTATCCCTAAAACAACTAGAATATTAAGCACACCCGGAATGGCTACAAGTAGTTCAATCCTATCCCTAGGTAGAATCTATAAAATGAGGGTTAACGCCTCAAGTTCTTGTTAATTAATCTTTCCTAACCCCAAATTATCTTTCCCAAAATTAATTCGGAGTTAATGGGCGAGTCCTAGGGTTAGCTAATCCCTTTGGAAACATTAAAGAACAAGAATAATTAAAGTAACAATAACTCACTTCATAAATATATAAAAATCATTCAATACATAAGCACAACAAGGTATTTAATTCATACTTTAAATATGAAAATTCCCATAAACAAGGTTCAAGTGTTGGAAATAAATACTACACACTTAAATATTCAATACAAAGCAAGAAAATGAAGAAATAAACATAAATGGGTAAGCAAATCTTAACCCCAAGCTTCAATCTTCAAGACCCAAGTGTGTGTGCAAAACCCTAGCTTCCAAAAATGTTCTCTCTCGTTCTACGAACTGAAAATAAGCCAAAGATGTTCAAAAGATCTGCTGGGACGAGTATAAAACTGATTTGGGGTGAGAAATTATGAAATGTTCAATTTGCCCTAGGCCTGATGCACTACTTTTGCATCTGCGGAGAAGTAACTGCAGATGCGATTTCGCAAAGACGGAAAGTTGATCGCATAAGCGGAATTCATCAATAGTGCCAGCGACCGCAGAAGTGGAAGACAAGTCATTTCTGCGCTTCCGCAAAAGCGAAATTTAAATCGCAAAAATGGTTTCCTCAATAGTGTCAGTTCCGCAGAAGCGGAAAATAAGGCGCTTCTGCGCTTCTGCAAAAGCGGTTCTTGCCTTTTCAGCAAAATCCGCAGAAGCGGTCCTTCAATAGCAGAAGCGGAATTCACTGGAGCTTTTTGCATGGTTTCACCTTCTTTTTGCTCAATTACACTTTAATTAAATTGAAATCACTTTGTAGCATTATTTACCTGAAAATCTAATAATAACCACCATAAAGAACCCCATTTATAATAAAAGGACATAAAAGCTACGAAAAATAGGCTAGAATGAGTGGTAAAATCACCACTCATCAACACCCCCAACTTAAAGCTTTTGCTTGTCCTCAAGTAAATCAAAATCAAAACTTCAATGAGGATTCACCATTTACAACACAAGTGGTATTGCTATTATTTACATATCACATTCTCCAATTTAAACACCATACTAATGGATTTGGTTGGTACTAACAATTAGGCTCAAGTATGCACATCATTCCCGAATGACTCCCTCATAAAGATAAACAACTTCAACAATGTGCAAGGGAGTTTCAAAATAATCAAGTGATAAAACTAAGCCTCAAGAAGTGACTCAAACTCACTAGTTCACTACAAATGCTCACTTTATTCAATTTCACCAATCTCTCTTAATTCATGCCCTCACAAGAAAGAAAGTCCCAAAATTACTATATTTACAATACAGTATAATGGACAAACTTTTCAAGAACACTCACTCTCGCAAAAGACTTAAAGTGTTACAACATTTCATACCATAAGCTTGCCCTTATTTTAATTCATCGCTTATTCAAGAATGTTCGGTTGGAGGTCCCATAAGGACTTTTTGAGCTTGTAATGTAGGTTTCGGGATAGGATGGATAAACAATTGGGTACAAGTGACTTCACCCTCCTTGGACACTACTCACAAGTTTTATTCTTTTTGCACTTTAATTTTCTTCAACTCACATCGCCTCATTGGCAACTAGTTCCCAATATAGAATCACCTTATATACATCTTCATTTTTTCAAGGCTCCATAATATATAAACAATTCTCTTCTTTTTTCATACGCATTTTTCTTTTGGAGCTTGATTGAGTTAATATGAACACTTTGACGCATATGATCCTACACTCAATGTACAACCTTACCAATTTTTAATTTAGCACCACAGCACCAACTTAGGTTTTTAGCCTCATTCTCAATATTCAAGGAGGGACAGGTTCAAAAGAGGAAATTATTTTTTAAGAAGGTCAAATATTTGTAATGAGTTGGCCAAAGAAAAAGGTTTCAAGGCTCAAATAGGGTACTAGTGATATTATTTAAGCAAGGGTAGGCTTGAAAGGCTAAAGAGGTTTTCGTAAATAAACAAAGAATGCCTAAGGTCATTCCTCCAACCACACATACTCTCATTAGCATCGAAAGACCAACCGGGCAAGTTCTAGATGATAGAAGTAAACATAAGATTTATTTGACAAACACTAGCACACATGGCACATGAATTAATCAAGACGGATCAATTTCATTTTTTTTTTTTATAATGGCATCTATAGAAATATTCAAATTAGTGGGCAAAAGAGTTACTAAAAGAGCCAAAAATTTATCACAAGAATTATTTCGGAAGGGCATTCTTAATTTACCATTTACATAAAAGAGACTAATTTTATTAGTACCAAATAATTCAAAAGCCTCATCCTAGCAAAACACGACTAATTCCCTTAAGAAAGTTATCAATCTATCCATTATCGGAAAAAGTCACCCAGTTCACTTCAAAAGTGTTCCTTGGGAAAGAACCGTAGCAGGAAGAAAACTCAAGGAAATTTAATTTAAGGAAATGAAATAAAAGAAAAGAACACTACTATAAAGGATACTAAAATAAAAGAAGCTAATACTACTAAAAAGAAAAATATAAGTTAATAAGAAGAAAAATAAATAACGAAAGCAAAATAAAAACACAAACATGACTAATCAAACCAAGCCCGGCAAGGGTGCACAATGTACAAACAACATAGTCACAAGCCTGAAAAGGGCATACAGTATCCATAATATAAACATAAGCCCGACAAAGGCACCTAGTCTCAAAACATGAATACAGTACAATAGCCCCCCTACTAGAATGTTGCAGTGTCCTCACTGCACAATATTGAATATAAAGCATAAAATTTTGAGGGTCCCCTTGAGGTCTGCATTAGAGTAGCAGAATGGGAGGACGGCTGATCAGTGTTGAGCTGCACTCGTAGCTCCATCATCATCGGTATCCTCATTATCATCATCATTGCCACCATCACCAGCAGATTCTGAAATGAAGGAGTACTCCTCATTATCATCTTCGGCCGCCACTGGAATCTTTGCATCTGGTTTTCCCCACTTGAAGATGGCTTTGATGCCTCTCCACATCTTGATCATGAATTTGCTCTTTTTCTTGTTCTTCCTCTTCTACTTCTGAAAGTCCGACTGAAGATCAGCATGGGCCTTGGCCAAAGTGCCGTAGGCTCCCTCCAGTCTGGTCACTTATGCTGCCATTTTCTTCATATTATCATCCTGGATTTTCTGAGCATACAAGTAACGCTAAATATATTCCCTGGAGAAGTAAGAAGGCTCAGGCTAGGAGGAAGAGGTCACACTAAGAAGCTGCGACACTAACTCCTTAATTGATTGAAGCCCGGAGTTAAGTATCCCGAATGGACCTTGAGAGGCTGACTTTGAATCGGTGGCTGTGGAAGTGATTTTCCTCTTTTTGCTCTTGACCACAGTTCCCCCTCCTGTCACTCTCAAATGGTGAAAAGGTTTGTCAGCTGGTAGCCAACGATCGGTGGAATGGATGACAACCTCTGCTCTGGTGCATAGCCTGGTAATCAGTGATGGGAACATCAACCCCGCATCCTTCTCTCTCGAGTACTCTCTCAAATACTGCCTCATCTCCTACAGAATGTGGTATCCCACATTCTCCTCAATTCCATCCAAAATGCATGCTATGATCAGTTCCCGGGTGTAGGAGGCATCGGTCACATTTCCACACAAACATACTTTGTTGCTAATGATGTGCAGCCACATTTGGCCTCGGCAGTGAAGTCAGTTGATTTCAGCCCTTTTTTTGTTGCCCCATTTCTCTCTCAAGTGTGGAGGGAAGATTTTAGATACAAGCCGCACTCCATTTTCACTGTTATTTCTCTTTTGCGCCGGCTCCAAATGATAGTTTGGGATTCCAAGAGTGTCATTGATTTTCTCAATCCCGAACCTCACCATCTTTCCTCTGATTGTGAGTTGTGGGTCATCAAAATTTGTACACCTGAGATTTGCGTAGAACTCCCTGACCCACTCCTCATTGGCTTCGCACGGAGTGGTGATAAAACAGGACCAACCAGATGAATAGAGCCGGGCATGGAAGTCGGGGACCTTGTCGGCCAATTTGTCCTCAAAGATTCCTTTTTTAATAATGATATTTTAATGGATGAGGTCATCCAAATATCGGCGCTCACATGAAGCAAACATGAAGCGCGACTCATCAAAAAGCTCATTAGCTTCCTCTTGAATTTCATGGTGTGATCCACTTGGGTTTGGGTCCATTTTCAAATTGAAACACCTACAAAGAGTCAACACAAAATTAGTCGGACAATAGAATCATGTTAAGCATTTTAAAAAACTGCAATTGAGCCAAAAAATTAGGTGGAACGGGTCCGGGAAGCCCTTTTTGCAAACATACAGTTTTTGGCATTTCTGGCATTTTTCGCTTTTGCGGTTATCCAGCCGCTTTTACGGTTTATGGGGATTTTTTTTTAATTTCTGCTGTTGCATATTTCCAACCGCAAAAGCGGCTTCATTTCTGTGGAGAAATGTCCGCTTCTACGAATCTCCTGTCTTCTTCAGCACTTTCGACTGCCCAGTTATTTTTTTATTTTTCTTTTGCATTTTCAAACCCATTTTGGCATCAAAACTATAACTTAATGCACTATAATACAACATGATTCAAAAGAGACCAAATTTGTGCCGCTTTGCACAAGATTTTCACTCAAGCATTATGCCGAACACTTTGCGAGCGAATTAGAATGAAACCTTCTCCACAAAAATGTGGTACTCAAGACTTCCCACAATTTTTGTCCAATAAAAATAGCACACTTATTACTACACTTAACCAATTCCTCACTTCCTAAAGTTAACAACAAAAATTCAAAACTAAACAAGAAGAAACAATAAAAAAATAGAAAACTTCAATAAGAAAGAAAGAAAAAGAAAAAATTTTGTTGCAATGTAGCAAAATAGAATGTGAGGAGAGAGTTGAGAAGATAGTACCTTAGTTTGTGTAAGAGAGAAATTGAAAGCAAGCTTTTTAGATTTTTGGAGAATTTTTTGTATTTGGGGAGTTAGGGCAGGGGGAAATCAGTTATGTTTTGATTTCGAGCAACTGAACCGTTCAAACATTTTTTTACAATTAAAACCTATTCGATTTTCGCTTTTGCGGAAATTTACCCGCTTCAGCGGTACCGCGTATGCGATTGCACGACCGCTTCTGTGATTGTAGCCACTTTTGCGGTTTGCTCTTCTACTTCTGCGGGACCACATATGCGGTCGGGAAGCCGCAGAAGCGGTTTTAGCAGGGAATCTTTTGGACAGTTTTCTTTAGCTACTGGTTTTGACCCTCCGGACCACTCCGACCTGTTCAAATCAACTCCAAAAAATCTAAAAATTGGTATATTAATCCAAAATAACATTCTAAGCTATTCTAAAAAATAAAATGACAAAAATGACAAAAAAAAATTAAAAAATGATGGGTTGCCTCCCACCAAGCACCGCATTTAACGTCGTAGAACGACGCAAATAATATTACCACTTTTATCGCCACTTGGATGATATGAATTGGGCACCTAGCTTAGAATCAAGCTTGTGACCACGAGCGATGGGGGGCGGTAAGTTGATGACCGAGCCAATGCTTAAATTCTTCATTTTGCACTTCTTGACTCTCAAGTGAGGAATGTCATTTTGTTTTCGGTTAAGGAATGCTTAAATTCTTCATTTCACTTCTTATTTTCTCAAACTTTAAAATGAATGGTATAAGTTTTTCCTCCTCACAATACTCCATTGACTCGTGTAGTTCAACTCTTGTATCACCATACAATTCCAACATTGAAAAATGATTGGAATATGACCTCAAACCTTCACTTTGCAATTTTTCTTGGACTTTGACATCCTCATTTTCTCCCGAACTATAGTCAATCTCAACCACATTTGCATTTACACCGATGACTCTAGTTCCGTACTTTTCTCGGCATTATTAGTACTCATGGAGTCGGTTGGCGGATGTTCAATTCTTGACTCCTCAAAGTAAAGCTCACTTTCTTCCTCGGAATTGGACTCTTCTTGGCTTTTATCCGCACACTCAATTTGTTAGGCATAGTGAGCCTCAGCCAAAATTTGCATTTGATCTTCCAAAGTGCGGATGTGTTCATCATTGTAATTCAAGCCTTGTTTCAAGTCCTCGAGTGCAAAGTTATGCGTCTCCTCATTTTCAAGAATGTTCTCCAACATGAACATTATCCTCTCATTTTGAGAATTTGAGAGTTCTTCTTGGTTTTGATCAAGTGCGAAGGAAGGATTTTCACTTTCAACCTCCAAGGAAGGTCCTTGGCTTTTATTCACTTCCGAAGCTTTTTGAGCCCTTGAGGCTTCGATCATTTTATCCATTTGTGAGTGCAACTGTTGAAGTTCTAAATCATTTTGGAGACTAGTATCCAAAAGACGTTCCAATGCATTTTGCTCCTTGTTTCCTTCTTCAAGTAGACACTCCAACATGAGCTTTAACTCTCCTCTTTAGCCATGCTCAACTTCTTCCGTTTCCATAGCCCTATAATTCTCATTACAAAAGATAAATTCATCATAGTAGAGGCTTGGGGAAAGGAAGGACAAATATGCACAATAATCACAATGACCATTTTGGCCACCACACTTATCACAAATACTCCAACCATGGGGTTGAGATTGTGCACACAATCCATTCCCGGGAGAATTTAAACAATGTTGCCACGAGTGTGGTCCTCCACAATAAGGGCAAGGATCATCAAAGTATGAACAACTACCATCCGATCAATTTTCATTGTACGATGGCATTTTTCAAAATTAAGAAAATAAATAAGAAATAAACAAGAAAAATAGACCAAGGTAAGAAATATTAATTACACAAATTTTCACAAGTTTGGACCATAGCACTTTTGCTTACTTCTCAAACAACCTAAATTACGCCAAACTGTTCCCCGACAACGGCGCCAATTTTAGTGACGTCCAAATCCACTACTAAAAAACAATAGATACGGTCGCAACAATATAATTTATACACTATGAGTCGGGGTCGAATCCCACAGAGAACAATGTGTAGGCAATTAGGCATGTGAGAAAATTGTAAACTAACCTAGAAAGCAAGTAAAATGATCAATGGCTACAAGTATGGTTGTATCGGGAATTACACTCAAGTAACGATCCAATATATTTCACCATTTTACAAATATGAGCGAGTATATGTTAATTAGCCACGGATAATAATTTTTAATTAGCTTCTTCCGAAGACTAACAAGGCTTCCTAATTGAATTATCCCTAAAACAACTAGAAAATTAAGCACACCTGGAATGGCTACAAGTAGTTCAATCCTATTCCTAGGTAGAATCTATAAAATGAGGATTAACGCCTCAAGTTCTTGTTAATTAATCTTTCCCAACCCCAAATTATCTTTTCCAAAATTAATTCGGAGTTACTGGGCGAGCCTTAGGGTTAGCTAATCCCATTGGAAACATTAAAGAACAATAATAATTCACTTCATAAATATATAAAAATCATTCAATTCATAAGCACAACAAGGTATTTAATCCACACTTTAAATATGAATATTTCGATAAACAAGGTTTAAGTATTGGAAATAAATACTACACACTTAAATATCCAATACAAAGCAAGAAAATGAAGAAATAAACATTAATGGGTAAGAAAATCTTAACCACAAGCATCAATCTTCAAGACCTAAGTGTGTGTGCAAAACCGCTAGCTTCCAAAAATGTTCTCTCTAGTTTTATGAATTAAAAATAAGCCAAAGATGTTCAAAAGATCTGCTGGGACGAGTATAAAAATGATTTGGGGTGAAAAATTATTAAATGTCCAATTTGCCCAAGGCCTGATGCACTACTTTCGCATCTGCGGAGATTTTAACCGCAGATGCGGTTCCGCAAAGGCGGAAAGTTGATCGCATAAGCAGAATTCATCAGTAGTGCCAGTGAACACAGAAGTGGAAGACAAGTCCCTTCTGCGCTTCCGCAAAAGCGGAATTTAAATCGCAAAAGTGGTTTCCTGAATAGTGTCAGTTCCGTAGAAGCGGAAAGTAAGGCGCTTCCGCAAAAGCGGAACTTCAACCGCAAAAGCGGTTCTTGCCTTTTCATCCAAATCCACAGAAGCGGTCCTTCAATCGCAGAAGCGAAAGTCGCTCCTACGGCCATTCATCCACAGAAGCGGAGTTCACTAGAGCTTTTTGCATGGTTTCGCATTTTTCTTGCTCAATTCCACTTCAATTTAATACAAATCACTTCGTAGCATCATTTACCTGAAAATCTAACAATAACCACCATAAATAACCTCATTTTATAATTAGAAGGACATAAAAGATACGGAAAAAAGGCTAGAATGAGTGGTAAAATCACCACTCATCAAAACCACAATACGGGCCCGATATCATAGCCTTCTAATCAAATTTCATTTCTAATTTTATTAATCATTTCCAGAAAATAATTTCACATAAAAATTCATTTCTCGGTCTTGGGACCTCTGAATTCGATTCGGGGTATAAGCCCAAGTCCCATATATTTCTACGGACCCTCCGGGACCGTCAAGTCACAGGTCGGGGTCCGTTTACCCAAAACATTGACCGAAGTCAAATTTATTTAATTTAATATCAAAATATAGCATTTTTCTCACATAATTCATATTTAAGCTTTCCGGTTACGCGCCTGGACTGCGCACACAAATCGAGATAACTCTAGATAAGATTTTCAAGGCCTCGGAAGTACAGAAGGGATAAGAAATAAGTGATGACCTCTTTGGGTTGTCACAGATCCCTGGGTGGCTACATTACCATTTTCTCCATGGAAACCAAGGTCATCATCGGCGTTGCTGGGTACTGCTTACGAGTTAGCCATGTTGACCCTGAAATCAAATATGCTCACAAGAATAAGCGTAAAGTACTGTGTGTTACGGGAATTAATATGAGGCAATCACTATTATCCTTAGCCCCACGGTGAGCGCCAAACTGTTTATCCTGAAAACTGGATAACGATTAAACTTATAATATGGTTTTAAGAATACGTGATTTCACCTAATAACAATTAATAGATGTAAAGATAAGTAATGGGAATTGACAATAATGTAAAGCAAACCAATGTTTGAACAGAGCCCTCGAGTTTGAATACCCTCGAGCTAGTTGTGCAAGAATAGTTAAAGTGCAACAAGCTCATAAACAAAAGAATTAAAAAGAGAATATTGTTGTACTTTGGTCTGTGTCAACGTAAAGTGCTCACAAATGATGGAGACACTTCTTTATATAGTAGGGGAATCCTAATTATGGTATAACTCTAATTACAGAAGAAAATTACATGATTACCTAATTAACCATCTTTGATTTGATCCGTTCCAAGATTCCCGACGTGATTTTCGATCGGTCACGAATATCTCGCTTTTCCGTGATTGTGTTTTGCTAGAAATCTGTCATATTCGGTCTCGATCACTGCTAACCTCGATCTCGATAGGTACCTTGATTCTCGAACTCGATACCTTATTTTCGTGGCCTGGTCTGATCCATTACGAAATGTCTCTCGACGCAATTCCCCGGTCTCAATCAAATAGTAAAATTGGATAGGCCCCGTTTTAACTGATTATATATGTAACAGTCCGCCTTGGCCAAATATATGAGGCTACCAACCAGATCCCTGCCGACGGCATTGAGCAAGCACTTAATGCATTTTCCTACTAAGCAATGATATCGTTTAAATCATAATTCATATGACCTAACTAACATTTCCTTTCAAATTTCAGTTTATTCATCTTGTCTTTTTTCTATTTCTTTCTTGTCCATAATAGATTACCTGATGATATGCCATCAAATCATAATGTTCACAGACCAACAGTGTCCAAATAGCTTGGTTCTTAATCTTCCCAAAATAAAAGAGTATAAAGAAACTCAGCTAACGTTGGGTCATATATTTTTAAATTTGTTGTAGAAAATTTAATTTGGGTGAAATTTGATTTGAAGATAAAATTTGTTTGGACATAATTTATCAAAATATATTTTACTTTTGTTTTTGTTGTGCTAAAATATGAAATGTTATTTATACCCATAAGTTCCAAAAGCTATCAAAAATATCCAACAATATCAAACAAATGAACTTGCTAATCATGTATATATCGAACCTTCAGTGATGGCACTCATTATCATTATCACAAATCATAGTCCTAAATATAAAGAAGTTTGCACAAAATTATCAATTTTATAATGAAGATATTTTAATATCAACGGCTAATAACACAATTACTAGCCACTAAATTCGTCAAATTACAATAACATTAAGAGATCCATCAGTTCAAAAGAAAATTATAGTAGTAATTAGCTGATGGATTAGTTGGGTCACGATAGACGAGGAGATAAAATACAATAGTTTGGATTAATTTTTGAAATTGTTAAAAAGTTTAACGATAATATTTTTGGCTAAAAATAGGTTTAGAGTTAGTTTTGAGATTGGGAAATTTTATTTTCAAAATCTGCCAAAACATGGGTATAATCTATAAACAAACATATTTTACCAGAATTTTCTTGGAAAAAACTTGGCAAAATTTATGATCGAACGGGGCTTACTTTTTAAGTTTAATTGTCTGAAAAGAAGGTTATCTCCATAAAGTGCAAAATTTTGTAAGTCACAGATAATGTCATATCGTTGTTTGAAATTAATTTCCAACTTTCTTGCATCAATTGTGCACAACTATTTGGCTAAAAGAGGAAAATGAGGAATTTTTATAGTACAATAAAAAAGAGGAAACAAAAGTTGGGGAGATTTATAAATAATAAAAGCATACAATTTTCTTTGATATTTTTCGTGGAAACTTTTACACATCTTTACATACATGCATGATGCGAGCTCATAACCGTTGCTTAGCAATAATTTATGAGTTTACACTTTCAGTAATTAAGCTAAGCACACTAAGAGAATGATGTTACCATTACAATATGGAGAAATACAATTATGTGTAATTAACCGATAATTCGATTAATTAACCATAAACCTCAAAAAACAAATTAACAAGTACGTAATGGTGATCCACACAAACAATCGTTGTTAGAGAAAGATGAAGCTTCTAGATGATCGAACGGAGCCCCGTTTGGAATCGGGCCGCAAAGATGGTTGTAGCTCAAATCCAAATGACCAATGTACTTAGCTGAAGCCAATGATTTAGGAATTGAACCTCTAAGATTATTGTACGATAAATCGAGATGTGTGAAATATGTTTTTGAACCAAAAACATCGGGTAATAATCCTTCTAATGAGTTTCTACTTAAGTTAAGGATGTTTAAACCGGGGCTACTGAGTAGATTATTGGGAATTGAACCGGAGAGTTGGTTGGAGTCTAGGTTTAGGGTTGAGAGAACTGGCATTGAACCGAGCTGAGCTGGAATTGAACCGGTAATTTGGTTCATTGCTAAATCGAGATCCGCTAACCGGTAAAGTTTGGAGATTGAGTTCGGGATTGAACCGGTGAGTTTGTTCTTGTTGAGTAGTGCTCTGCTCATCATGCTGAGTTTTCCGATGTCGGCCGGAATTTCGCCGGAGAGCTGATTGTTGCTGAGGTCAAGGTGCATTAATTTTCCGAGATTGACAATTGAGCCGGGCATTGAACCGGAGATTTGGTTATCGGCGAGGTTAAGGACAGCGAGTTTACTCAGCTGACCGATGTTCGCCGGAATTTGGCCGGTGATTTTGTTTCCGATGAGATCAACGATACGAAGATTTTTTAACGAAGTGAGACATGCCGGAATTACGCCGGAGATATCTTTCCAGTCGGCGACGATGAGGGTAGTAAGGCCGTCGAGTTTGCAAAGGGAAGGGGAGAGTGAACCGGTCATGTAACCAGACCGGCCGGCTTTCTCGTAAATCGGGTCTTCCGATTCGCCCCGAAGAACAATGTCGGCAACCCGTTGAGTATTCGGGTCACAGCCAACACCGTTCCAACCCTGACAACAGTTGGTGCCCGTCCATGTGTTGAAAATGCCCAAATAAGGCTCGTTAAGAGCTTCTTTGAAGTCCATTAATGCTGCTTGGTCTGCCGGCGAACAACCATTTGCCGGAATAGTGACGGCGGTCAGCATCATCAGAGTGACCAGGAATGTTACTCCGGTAAGACCCATTTCGCCTCTCTCTCGCTCTGGAAATGCAGCACTATGATCGTCCTTTTCTCTCTCTATACGTATATGCTTGTATGTGTGTATATACAAGAGTGTTCTTCTCTTCTAGTACATGGAAGTGGGAGAATGAGATGTTACTATATATAGAAGTATATAAACTGATTGCCATATTACTCTTCTTTTCTCCTTAATTTACTTATTTTTATTTCTTCCTTGAGATATTAATTCAATGTACTTTTTCCCTCTCTTTTTTGTCCATCCAAGAAGTTCGTTGGCCTAACTGTACGTCAGATTAAAACCCTTTTATTGTTGATGAAATGTGACTCATAGCCTGTATGCCAAGCTTTTTTTTTTTGGCCATTTTTTTTTTTTTTGCCAATAGTATTTTTGGCCAAAATTGAGCTACTTGGTTAAGCTTTTGAAAGGAAAAAAAGTGATTTTGAGGAGAAGCAGAAGCAATTTTGGAGAAGCAAAAAAAAATATAGCTTCTCTCCAAAAGCACTTTTCTGAGAAAAACTACGATAAAAATACACTTAGAAGCAGTTTACAAAAGTTTGGCCAAACACTAATTACTGCTCAAAAGTGTTTTCTAATTAATTAGTCAAACACAAACTACTTCTCACCAAAAATATTTTTTTTAAATACTTTTGAGAAAAACACTTCTCAAAATAAGCTGATCTTAGAAGCTTGGCCAAACGGGCTATCAGTCAGTCTTTTGAGGGTAAATAGTTGCATGCAATTTCTTGTTTATGCCATAATTTAACTTTAGCTAAATAAAAATGTGGTAATTATCCTCTTGTTTTCTCTCGGTGCACGTTAACGTGGACCTGCTAACATACGCAGTTGGAAGCCATGGGAGGAAGAGGATGACCTAAGCGGAATCTTATGAAGATTTTGACCACTGATCCGAGATCAGCAGATGCAAGGAATGTAGTAATGGATTTGTTTGTCTCACCAAAAGGGGTAAGAATTGAAAAACCAAATGCAACCGCTACTCCAAGGAGTATGCAAAGTGAGCAGAGTAAGTTGGAATCAGATCCAACAATTAAAAATGGCAAAATGAAAGCAGTGATAGCCACACTTCTTGCTGCCAGTGGTCTAGGATGTGGATCTGGGATCGGAAAGGCTCAGGTACAATTGAAGACGCCAAATAGCAATGAAACAGTGCCATGCAAAGCTAATACTGGAGAAATTTCAAAGGTACTAATCAAATTGAGAAGGTAACGGAGAATCAATCATGGGAAAATATGGTAGTAGGGAATAAATTGGCAATGAGAGAAATGAATATTCAATATATAGCACCGATGATTCAAGATGGGAAAAAATTGTGAAGTTAGATCTTGAGGATGTTGAATAGGAAAATGCAAAATGGAGCTCAGCAATAGTGTTGTATGTAATTAGAGATTCACCTACCATAGAAGCAATGGAACGATTCATAAATTCAGTGAGTAAATTCTCTACCAAACCTCAGATCTACTATCAAAATGAAGATAATTTTGTGATTAGGTTTGCTAATTTGAAAGAAAGAAACCAAGTGTTATATATTAGGCCTCATACTGTCAATAATCGCCCCATTGTAATGAAATCTTGGACCTCGGACTTCAATTTGCACGATGAAGTCTTGAGACCTCTTCCTTTGTGGGTAAGGTTTCCAAATCTTCCACTCAATTGATGGAGTATGAAGGCATTAAGCAAGATAGGGAGTGCATTGGGAAATCCAGTGCCTGCTGGTGATTGTACAACTGGTTCAATTAGGATTGCTTATGTGAGAATGTCAGTTGAGATGGACATCACCAAGCCTCTACCTAGAAGAGTGAAGATACATTATTCAATGGGCAACACAATTGAACAAGGGATAAGTTATGATTGGGAACCAACCGTATTGCAGCATATGTCTGAAGATAGGGCATAATTGCAATGACAATATAATTCAACAACCACAGAAGATGGCATATGGATGGAGAGAAAACAAAGGTATCAAGTTTGGCAAAGGACTGACAAAGATGGATCAAAAGACAATAAGCAGGAGAAGAAGCAAACATAGAGGACTGAAATAATAAAACCACCAGAGAATGGACCAGTGCAGGTTGTAATTGTTAAGAAATTTGAAGAAGTAGGATGGACAACAGTCAGTGGTAAATCAGCAGCGAGAATGGCTAAAGCAAAGCAAGTTGAAGATCGGACACTAGTTGGAAGTAATGGCTTTCAATCCTTAGGGAGTGATCAATCAACAAATGAACCAGGAACAAGCAATATGCAGTTGAGGAGTTATGAGGTGCAGGAGATGTATCAGGATACCCAATTTATACCAGTATGGTGTGGTTACATGGAATGTTAGAGGGTTAAATAAAGCATACAAGCAAAAGGAGATAGAGGAGTTCATAAAGAAAACTAAAAAGGCAGTAGTAACCTTATTTCAACACAAAATGAAGGAACAAAAAGCTAGTAGTATAATAAAAAAATTACTCATGGATGGCAGTGAATGTCAAATTTTAGCAACAACAATAAAAGAAGAATATGGGTAATATGAATTTTTTATTTTGAGCCAACTGATATAGATGAACAAATCATATATGGGCAGATCAAAGCACACTCAAAGCTAATAACATTTGGATTCACAACAATATATGATTTGCATACTATAAAAGATAGGTTGAGAATGTGGCAGGAGTTGAGATAGATAAATAGTTTTCAATAAGGACCATGACTAGCAATGGAAGATTTTAATGTTGTATTAATTAGCCAGGATAGGCAGCATGCTACTATGTTACTTGATATGGAAACAAAGGACTTTATGGAGTTTATGAATGACACGGGAATGAATGAATTACCTGTTGTCGGAAGGAACTACACATGGACAAATAACCACACATATAGCAGAATAGGTAGAGGATTGGTGAAAATTAACTGGATGATGATTATGTCCAGTCTCAGTGTATAAATCCTAGAACCATCAGTCTCTGACCATTCCCCACCTAAGCTTATGATCTCACAAATGCACAGAGAAAAGGACAGTCCATTCAGATTATTCATTTGCATTGTTGAGCATCCTCATTTTATTCAAGAAGTAGATCAGGCATGGAACATAACTCGGAATTATGGAAAACTACAAAGAGTATGGAATAAACTAAGAAGAGTTAAGCAAGTAATTAAAGGGCTTAATACTCAACACTACAAAGGTGTTGAGGACAGAATCAAAGAAACCAGAAGAGAGCTGCAGCAAGTGCAAGAGAAAATAAGCTGCAGATTACTGAATGCAGAATTAGTTGAGGAAGAAAATGAGCTAAAGAGTAAATTAGAGAAATGGATATTGATAGAGGAAAGTATATATAGGCAAAGGTCAAGACTTCAGTGGCTAAAATTGGGTGACACCAACTTTACATATTTCTTCTCAAATTAAGAACATATTAGTTTAAATGGTAATCATGCTATCACAAATGACCTGGCGATGCAGCTACATATGGAAGAGGACATAGAGGGAGAAATACTTGGTTATTATAAACAATTGCTAGGGTGAAATGCTCCTGCAATTCCATCTATTGATCCAAATGTAATGAAGAGAGGGGCGGTGCTAAATAGAGATTAGCAAGTTAAACTGATTCAACTAGTAACCAGACAAGATGTATGGAAAGCTCTAAAAGACATAAATGATCTGAAGGCTCCAGGATATGATGGGCTTAATGCAGATTTTTCCAAGAAGCCATGGCATACCATAGAAGAGAAAGTAACATAGGTTGTGCTGAATTTCTTTGAGACATCACAGATGTTTAAGCCAATCAACTGTACCTCAATAACTCTAATCCCTAAAGTTAGAAACCCTACCAACATCGATGAATATAGGCCTATTTCATATTGTACCACACTGTATAAAGTTATGTCAAAAGTATTGACTAAGAGGTTAAAAAGAGTTATGGATAAACTAATAGATAAGACCCAGTCTGCTTTTGTAATTGGAAGAGTAATTATTAATAACATCATTCTAAGACATAAACAAGTTAAAGGATATGGAAGGAAAAGAGTATCACCTCGATGCATGATGAAATTGGACATGCAAAAGGCATATGACTCAATTGAATGGTCATTCCTAGAACAGGTTTTGAGTGCACGGCTTTCCCAGAACAATTTGTGCAATGGATAATGATTTGTGTGCATAGTGTTACATATACTATCATGTTGAATGGCTCACCAAATTAGCTTTTGAAGCCAGGAAAGGTCTTAGGTGAGGGTATCCATGATCCCTTTTTTTGGTACTGGTAGTGGAGTATTTCACAAGAAGACTGAAGGCTTTGAATCATATTCCAGATTTCAACTATTATAGTAAGTTTGCAAAGATGCAAATCATGCATCTTGGATTTGCAGATGACCTTTTATTATTTTGCAGGGGTGACATTGGATCAATTAAACTACTATAAAACTGCTTCATGGAGTTCTCAAAAACTTCAGGACTGGAGATCAACAATAAGAAATGCTCTATATTCTTTTGTGGTGTTTCACAAGATATGTAAGCAGATTTTGTGGAGTTCCTAGTCATTCAAAAAGGAGAGTTACCAATAAGATATTTGGGAGTACCCTTGATCTCTAAAAGGGTCTCACTAGTTCAATGTCAAATTCTAATAGACAAACTAGTGAGCAGAATTACACCCCGGACAACAAAGTTATTATCATATGCAGGGAGGCTTCAACTAATTAAGAGTGTAATCTTCACCATCAAAACCTATTGGGCTTAGATATGCCAAAGAATATTACAAAGCTGATTGAGGCAATCAGCAGAAGCTTCTTATGGACTAGGGACAGCAGTGCTTCAAAGAAAGCACTACTAGCTCGGGAGAAAGTTTGCCAACCTAAATCAACATGAGGGTTTAATGTATTGAATATTAGTCTATGGAACAAAACAGCCGTAAGCAAGCAATTCTGGAACCTATGCAAAGAGAAGAACAAGCCATGAATACAATGGATATACTGCTATTACATAAAGGCTAAACATATATGGAAAGTACAACTAAACCAAGCATCGTGGATCATAAGAAAGATTGTGAAAGCTAGAGAGTCTTTTGAGATAGCAGGATACAACTATGAAGATATAAGGCAGATGAATGAATGTTCTATCAAGCATATATATCATAAATTGCGAAGTGACTTTAGCAAAGTGAGTTGGAGTAAACTGGTATGTAACAGTGCAGAGTGTCCTAGGTGGATATTCATGCCCATTTTTTCCTGTGTGTGTTACTCTCAGCCCCCATTTTATTACTTTCTCCCATGATATTTATTCAAAACATTTTTCTTACCCAGCGATCCATAATCAGAGTGCCTGAATTCTTCCGTAGAATATTCCTCTAAAATGTCTAAGTGTTGAACTAGTTGTTCGGCCCGAATTGAGTAATCGACCTCGACCGTAGCTAAATCATTTGCTGGTATATTACTTTCCATATGTGACTTCGGCTTGGTTGATTCTTACTCGTTCTTCCTTAAGTAGAATTTTTTTGATCAGATTTCAACCTATACATATACCTTTTACAATTGTTTGAAGAAGGAGTAGCAATTTGAGCCCAAACGCATCCAACCCGCCCTGAGATTAACTGTTGGGCTACAACATTTTAGCTCATGGGTTTATTCGGGCTGAGCCCAAGTTAACCCATTATTTTTATAGCTTATTATGACCCATTAAGCAGCCCAAATACAACCGATGAAACTCACCCAAAATAAAGGGATCTCAACCCAACTTATTTAGAAATTTACTTAGTTGCCCCAATTTTAATTTTATTTTATTTTATTATTTCCAGTTTTCTATTTTTTTGTTAACTTTGTTTGTATCCTATAGAGATACAGAATAGAAGAGGATTTTTATTTTTCATCGAATTTTGAAAATGAACGTTTAAATGCCCTTCAAAAATAAGTAATTAGATAAACATATAAAATATGAGATTCCTTCATGGACCCAAAAGTTAAGAGAACGCAAATGTAAAACAAATTGCAAATGTTAAAGGTATATTTTAAATATATGTATCAAGCCTCATTTCACTGTCGGAACCCCCTCATGCTCCACAAACCCCACTCCATCGAGGAGGTACATCACTTTTTGGCACCGGAGCTTTGACGAATATGTCAGTCTGGGAAGAAGTATCTGCCATTTGTACAAGTTTGATCGAAATAAACGAGAGTTATAAAGGAAAAGAGAGAGTGGTAGCGTCAAATACTGACAAAAGCAGAAATACGAAATCGGAAGTATAAAATACTGAAGAGGGTGGAAGTTTGCAAAATTCCTCAGAAGAATCAAAGTGTAACATTCGAATGACGGGTTCCCCCTATTTATAAGAACATGAATGTCCCAAGCGGGAAACCCAAGAGCCGCCAATCAAAAAACTGAAAAGGCACGGAAAACGATACAGTGCCTAGGAAACGTGCGCCATGATAATGCCTAGTGGGTATCCATGATATCTCGAATCGATGTAACGATTTATCTTCGAACTGACTTAACGATCCGACGATACCATTGAAGCGTCGCTTCGCCACCTCCACTTGAGGACCTCGTTCAATGCATAATGTTTAGATTTCTCCTAACTTTTGAGCCGACAAAATCCGCCCATTGAGCTCGCCAAGAGGTGAGATCGAATGGCGGAAGGACTAACTGTATGGGTCAAAATCTGACCATGGGATAGTTGTTCGTAGATAAAAACGATAAGGGGTCGACTAAGCCGTAATCACGCCTACATGACGTGATAGCAAAGAACACAACCGTCGAAAAGCTTACATCGTAGAACAAGCGTAGTGTTTGGCGAGTGGTAGAGGAAGCAATCACAAGAAAGTACGACGGTCAAAGACCATTAGATAAAAGAGAAGATTATTAATATATATGGGAGGGGGATTCTTCTGATAATCATCACTATGGAATCAACTGGAGAAACCCCTTGGTCATCAATAGTTCCTTCTTTTCTCCTTCTTTGCTTCTACGGTTATGATGCATTTCCGTCATAGATGTAAGCCTATCATCCACGTCTGATGTACAATAATTATATTAAGAAATATCACACATTCTTGTTCTTTTTTTATGTTTGTATTCAATATATCTGGATCTAGAGTTAATTATGTTGGCTAAGATATATCTTATATATCTCTGATAATTAGTTTATCAAAAGGGTTCTAACGCTTTTTCGGTCAAACAATTAATGGGTTGGGCTATATATATTTTAACTCATGGTCTATTTGGGTTGAGCTCAAGTTAACCCATTATTTTTATAGTTCATTCCGATACATTAAGCAATTCAAATATAATTCATGAAACTCACCCAAAACATATTAAGAAATATTGCACATTCTTGTTCTTTTGTTTTGAAGATGAACGTTTAAATATCTTTCAAAAATAAGTAAATAGATCTGTGAAACATATATAGGAGTCCTTCATGGACCCAAATGTTAATGGAACAACAAATGTAAAACAAAGGAAATTTTACCACCTATAGAATATGTTAAGACATAATTATTACATATAAATACCTTTTCAAAATTTTACATAATATAATAACATTTTCTAATTTTGTAGCAAAACATCTAAATTTAATGATTTCCTATATTTAAGCCTTATTTTTCTCTCACCACTATAACTCCCGTCAGATTTTATTATGTTCTGTTTATGGGATTATATTCATATGTATTTGTGTGTATTTTTTATTAATTTATGTTTACTGTATTTTGTTTATTTACGATATGCATATCTAATATTTTTTTCAATTAGTATTGCTATTCCAGTATAATTTATAATAGTATGCATATGTATTCAACTCTATTTATCTTACATAAATGAACTTATATCTCTTTTATACAACATATATTAGTAGTGTATTTTCTGAAATTGTAGCCTACGACTGATGAATACTCAATATACGGTGTTCAGATTTGTATTCCTTTGTTTTTTATCGTTAAATTGGCTCAATATAGAGAAGAATACCTATGGATTTCGTATATTTAAGTTAGTTAACTAAAATAATGAAAATTAATTTTTTTTTTTTGATTTCTTCAGTTTATATCTTATTCATCTTCCCCAGATTTGCGCTTACCCGTTACTATTTTCACACTTAATACATATTAATACACTTAAATACAGATTGGGATTTATAGCAATCCCTGTTTCTGCGGCGAATCTTTATGTTGTATCATTGAATACAACTTGTTTAATACACTAAATACATTATAGAATACCGTAAAATATTCCTATATCATGTAATATAAGAAATAGTTTCTATTTATTGTTAATTAGGTCTTAATGAATATTTTTTATGAAAAAATCTCTAAAACAAAATGCAAACGTTAAAGGTATATTTTAAATAGGAATTTTTACATGTGTATACTATATAGCAAACCTTATTACCAACCATGTTTAAGGTTTGTGTTTATTACATTTAAGCATACCAAGTTTCAATTTATGTACCATAATTCAATTTAGGGTGTGTTTGGTATGAAGGAAAATATTTTCCATGGAAAATGTTTTCCTAGAAAATATTTTCATGGAAAATGAGTGATTTTATCACTTATTTTCTCTTGTTTGGTTGATAAGTGGAAAACATTTTCCGGAAAATATTTTCTATGCTTGGTTAGAGAGTAAAAAATAGTTTTTTTCAGAAAAATATTTTTTTTGCAACTCTCCTACCCCTCCCCTCCCACCTCCCCCACCCCTCCCCTTCCCGAAGTCTCTAAAAATTGACACAATCTAAAGGAACTAATGTGATGCTTTACTTTTTAACGCAAAAATCGCGTATTTCCGAATCGGTAAATTTATAATTTCTAAACCCGTAAACTTTCGAACTCATAATTTTGGAACTTGTAAAATATTGAGTCTTTAAATGATAAATAATAAAATTAAAAACTGAAAAATATATTTTAAATTTTTTTTCGGGGAGGGGGGGGGGGGGGGGGGGGGGGGGGGGGGGGGGGGGGGGGGGTGGCAGTAAATCGAAAAAAATAAAAATTTAAATTACAAAAAAAAAAGTAATTTTTTTTGTGGGGGGGGGGTGTGGGGGGAGGGTGGGGGTGGGGTGAGGGGGTAGGGAGTGGGGGTGGGTGGTGAAGCAACTTGGGAGACCGAGCAGGAAATGCAGAGCAGATATCCACACTTGTTTGATGCTCCAGGTATGTTTCTTAACCCGCTCGCGGACGAGCGTTTGTTTAAGTTGGGGAGAATGTAACGACCCGGCCCGTCGTTACGGGAATTACCACCCCGTTATCTTGCATTTACATATATTATGCTTTTAAAACAGTATTGGAGTATATCGGGTGAGTTAGGAGTGATTTGGATTGAAAATGAAACAAATAGCATGTTTGAAGAAAGCTTGAATATGAAAAGTCAACCAAGAGTTGACTATTGAGTTAGAGTGCTCGGAACCGGATTCTGATGATTCGACTAGTTCCGGGGATCATTTATGACTTAGGAGAACAATCGGAATTGAATTCGGAGGTCCGGTGTAGTTTTAAGCTTGAATTGGCGAATGTTGAATTTTGGCGAAAACCGGATGGTAGGTGATATTTTGATCCGGGGGTCGGAATGGAATTCCGACAATTTCTGTAGCTTCGTTATGTGATTTTGGATACGTCTGCAAATTTTCAGGTCATTCGGACATCGTTTGATCGAGTTTTGGATCGAATGTTAGTTTTGAAAGTTTTGAAGAAACTTAGGCTTGAATCCGTGGATAATTGGTGATTTTGATGTTTAGGATGGTGTTTTTATGATTGGAACAAGTTCGTATAAGGAATTAGGATGTGTTGGTGTGTTTGAATGAGGTCCCGGGGGCCTCGGGGTGTTTTCGGATGGTTAATCGGGAGAAAAATATGGAAAATTGCAGAAACTGGGCACTGCTTCTGTTGTTTCCGCTCCTGCGGAATTTTGGGCGCAGGAGCGGTTGCGCTGAAACGGACCAGGAGCCGCAGAAGCGGCGACCGCAGAAGCGGATCATTATCCGCTGAAGCGGAAACGCGGGGGCGGACCGGGAGTCGCAGAAGCGACCATCGCAGAAGCGGAAGGGGAGCCGCTTAGGCGAGTCCGCAGAAGCGGACGCCCAGTCGCAGAAGCGGACGTATCCGCAGGAGCGGTCCAGTCTCCGTAGAAGCGGACGCGTAGGAGCGGAAATACTTCCGCAGAAGCGGAAATCGCTGTAAGTTAAGTGTATCAGAAGTTACAAAATTTCATAAACATTTTAACATTTGGGGGTCTCGGCTTAAGGGCGACTTTGGGCGATTTTGAGGAAGAAATCAAGGGAAATCATCGGGTAATCAACTATGAACTCATATTATGATTCGTATTGATAATATCATGCAATTATATCATGAAAATGGAAGAATTTGGGGTGATTCATGGAGGATTTAACCCTAGGCTTGAACTTTAGAAAATTAAGGTTTTGAATGACCAAATGGAGTCCGATTTTGGTAAAATTGATATGCTTAGACTCGTATTGAGATGAGGGTTCCGAATATGTGACTTTCGTAATTTTTCGAGAATCGTACCGAAAGTCGGGTTTTACCAACTTAGTGTAACTTTGCGAATTTCATATAAATTGAAGTGGGTTATGATTCTTTGACCCGTAATTGATATAATTATTGTTATTTGACTAGATTCTACACACGAGGCAACGAAATTCAAAGGAAAAGGCATCGCGGACGATTCGACGACCGACTAGAGGTGAGTAGTTTGTGTATATTGTAGCCTGAGGGTTCGAAAACCCCGGCTTAGCACATTGTGACGCTAATAGGGCGTGGCTCGCACACCGTGGCAGGTGCGGGATTGATTGTGATTGGGGATTGAGACTTGGTCCATCCCGGGAATGAATAATATGTTGTTAGTGTTGGAAATACACTGTATTTGCTATATTGGTGGGCTGTAAGCCTTGTTTGGGGCCTTGTGCCGATCTGTAGCGTCCTTAGAGGACAATATTTATGTGATAGCTGCAATTGCTTAAATCACTGATCTCAGTCCTGGAAATTGAAATCACACTTTTTGAAATGCTAAGTCACCGGCTTTTACAAATTTAATAAAGCTAAAGTATTTTTCATAAATTATGAATTGAGAACTGAAATTAAGGAAAATGAATTGTTTTGTGACTTAATTGTATATTTTGGACTGAGCATGGGATCGGGCTGCACGCCGCAGTGGTTGATATGAGGATCGGGCTGCACGCCGCAGCAGTATTGCGCTTGGGCTGTAGGAGCCCCTCCGGAGTCCGTACACACCCCCAGTGAGCGCCGTCGACGTTAAACTGGATCGGGCTACACGCCGTAGTAGTTATGTGCATTGCATTGCATTTGTATTTGTTGACTTACTCTGTGGTAGCTGTATTGTATTGTTGTTGTTAGTTCGTAGGAGATTTGGACTGTAGTGTAGCTTCATATTGTGGTATTTTGTGGATTTCTTACTGTCAGCTACATGTATATATTTGTTACTCACTGAGTACTTAGTACTCACCCCTACTCCCTGCACCTTTTGTGTGCAGACTCAGGTACACAGGAGCAGTAGACGGACATCTCCAGCGTTTACATTGTCACGTCGAGTTGCTGAGGTAGCTGCCTACGTTCGCAGAGCCTAGCTTCTCCTCTCATTCCAGTTGTTATTGTATATTTTGTATTCAGACTTGAGTACTTCTATATCGTACTCTCTATTTTCTGTTGGGTTTTGTTAGAGGCTCTAGACTTGTGACTCCGGATCTTTGGGAGTGTCAGTACTTTTGTTCAGTATTATTATTATTGGAGTTCTTAAACTCATATATTCTTCTTGGGTTGTCCATTTGGGGACTGGTATTGTGTCATAATTAAATTGTTTGTTTGGCTGGCCTAGCTTGATTGTTGGGCGCCATCACGACCGGATTTGGGTCGTGACAAGTTGGTATCAGAGCTCTAGGTTATTAGGACTCGCGAGTCATGAGCCGGTTTAGTAGGCTTTCGCAGATCGGTACGTAGACGTCCGTATCTATCTTCGAAGGGCTACAGAGACTTTAGGAAAAACCTCATTTTCTTGAATTCATATCGTGCGATTTGTGTTATCATGAAATTAAATCTTTCCATATTCTATTCTCTCGCGGATGGCGAGAACACGAGCTAACGGACGTGGCGGACGACCGCCATTGGCACCCGAGAGGCCGTGGTCGTGGTAGAGGTAGGGCGGCGGCACCGGCACCAGCGACTTGCCGACCCGCCGGTTGACCGGACTCGAGGACCGGATTCCGGCGGCGAACGCTCCGACGGCTCAGGTTCAGGCACCGGCAGTGCCTGTTGTGATACCGGGTCTTCGGGAGACCTTGGCTCAGATATTATCAGTGTGCACAGGATTGGCACGGGTAGTTGCTGCTACTGCTGCAGTATCATCTTCACAGGCAGGGGGAGGGAATCAGAGCCCCGTGGCTCGCACACCCGAGCCGGTTCGGCCGGTTGCACCCGTTGCACCGGCTCCTGCATATGTGGTTCCGGTTATGCCCGACGATGAGCGGCGTCGTTTGGAGAGATTTGAGAGGTTACGGCCTCCGACATTCGGTGGAGCCGAGGGCGAGGATGCCCGGGGTTTTCTTGACGGATGTCAGCGTATGCTTCGCACCGCGGGTATTCTAGAGTCCGGCGGTGTTTCATTCACCACTTTCCAGTTCACAGGTGCAGCTTTCCAGTGGTGGGAGGATTTTGAGAGGCGTGGGCCCGCTGGGGCAGTGCCCCTCACTTGGCAGCAGTTCTCCACGGTATTTTTGGAGAAGTACGTACCTCAGTCTCAGAGAGAGGAGCTGCGACGTCAGTTCGAGTGGTTGAAGCAGGGAGATATGATGGTTAATCAGTACGAGATGAGATTCACACAGTTGGCCCGTCATGCCATGTGGATGGTTCCTACCGACAGGGAGAGGATCCGGAGATTTATTGATGGTCTTATTTATCCCATCCGCATATTGATGACCCGGGAGAGAGTTTCTACGGTTACCTTTGAGGAGGTGGTTGATGCTGCCCGTCACATTGAGACAGATCGCCGCAGAGAGCGAGAGGAGAGAGAGGCTAAGAGGCCTCGTGGTACTGGCAGTTACAGTGGTGCTCCGTCTAGGGGCCAATTTCAGCATAGCAGAGGTCGCTCCTTCAGATCTCATCAGTCTGGACGTACAAAGTCCAGTGGGGTTTCATCTGATCGTGGTCGTCAAGGCCAGCAGGGTTATCAGGGTCAGCAGAGCCGTCAGCAGAGTCAGCCTGCACTGAGTGCTCTTCCAGCTCAGAGCTCTGCTCCTGTTTCCTCAGCACAGGATTCATCGGTAGCGAGGGGTCCTCAGCAGCCCCTTCTTCCATCTTCAGGCCGTTGTTTTGAGTGCGGTGATTTGGGCCATATCGGGAGAGAGTGTCCTCAGTGGCTTCGTAAGCGGTCTCAGCAGAGGGATCAGCCCTCGTCTTCTACTCCTGTTTCTTCGGCGCCAGCACAGTCGGCTAGGGACTGGTGGCCAGGTATCCAGAGGTCGCCCTAGGGGTGAGGATCGTACTGGTGGAGGCCAAGCTCGTTTCTATGCTCTTCCGGATAGGAAGGATGCTAGTGCTTCAGATGCGGTCATTTCAGGTATTATCTCAGTCTGCCACAGGGATGCTTCCGTCTTATTTGATCCCGGATCCACCTATTCTTATGTCTCTACTTATTTTGCACATCATTTGGGTATGACCCGTGGTATTCTTGCTTTGCCCGTACATGTGTCTACCCCAGTGGGGGATACTGTTGTTGTGGATCAGGTATATCGATCCTGTATTATTACTATTGGGGGTCTGGAGACCCGAGTTGATTTATTACTACTGGGCATGGTAGATTTTGATGTAATTCTAGGCATGGATTGGCTATCTCCTTACCATGCGATTATGGACTGTCATGCCAAGACAGTCACACTAGCTATTCCAGGTAATCCGAGGATCGAGTGGCGTGGCTTGACTGATTATGTGTCCGACAAGGTGATTTCTTATATAAAGGCTCAACGAATGATTGGCAAGGGTTGTTTGTCTTATTTGGCCTTCATTAGAAATGTTGAAGTTGAGACACCCAGTCTTGATTCGGTCCCCATTGTGAGGGAGTTTCCGGATGTATTTCCAGCAGACCTGCCAGGCATGCCGCCTGATAGAGATATTGATTTTGGTATTGATTTGGTGCCGGGCACTCAGCCCATTTCTATTCCTCCCTATCGCATGGCACCGGCAGAGTTAAAAGAATTGAAAGAACAGCTTCAGGAACTCTTAGATAAGGGTTTCATTCGTCCAAGTGTGTCACCTTGGGGTGCACCGGTGTTGTTTGTGAAGAAGAAAGATGGCACAATGAGAATGTGCATTGATTACAGGCAGCTGAACAAGGTAACAGTGAAGAATAAATACCCGTTGCCTCGTATTGAGGACCTATTTGATCAGCTCCAGGGAGCTAGTGTATTTTCTAAGATCGATCTTCGATCGGGTTATCATCAGTTGAAGATCAGGGACTCGGATATTATGAAGACAGCGTTCAGGACGCGATATGGGCACTACGAGTTCCTGGTGATGTCTTTCGGGTTGACTAATGCCCCAGCAGCATTCATGCACTTGATGAATAGTGTATTTCGGCCGTACCTTGATTCTTTTGTGATTGTGTTTATTGATGATATCTTGGTATACTCACGCAGCCAGGAGGAGCATGCACAGCATTTGAGAGTGGCATTGCAGAGGTTGAGAGAAGAGAAGCTTTATGCAAAATTCTCTAAGTGTGAGTTATGGCTAGATACTGTGGGTTTTCTGGGACATATAGTGTCCAGTGATGGTATTAGGGTTGATCCTCAGAAGGTTGAGGCAGTGCAGAATTGGCCCAGACCTTCCTCAGCTACAGAGATTCGGAGTTTTCTCGGCTTGGCAGGCTATTATCGTCGGTTTGTTCGGGATTTCTCATCTATTGCTTCACCGTTGACTAAGTTGACACAGAAGAATGCTCCATTTGTGTGGTCTGATGTATGTGAAGAGAGCTTTCAGAAGCTCAAGGAGGCTTTGACCACAGCTCCAGTACTTGTGTTACCATCGGCCTCAGGGTCGTATACGGTGTATTGTGATGCTTCCAGAGTTGGACTCGGTTGTGTGTTGATGCAGGAGGGTAGAGTTATTGCATATGCTTCTCGTCAGCTAAAGCCCCACGAGAAGAACTATCCTGTTCATGATTTGGAGTTAGTTGCTATTGTTCATGCCTTGAAGATTTGGAGGCATTATCTATATGGTGTATCTTGTGATGTATATACAGATCACCGCAGCCTTCAGCATTTGTTTAAGCAAAAAGATCTAAATTTGAGGCAACGGAGATGGCTTGAGTTGCTTAAAGACTATGATATTACTATCTTGTACCATCCCGGAAAAGCCAATGTAGTGGCTGATGCATTGAGCCGGAAGGCCATTAGTATGGGCAGTTTGGCGTATGTTCTAGTTGGGGAGAGACCCCTTGCGGTTGATGTTCAGGCGTTAGCTAATCAGATGGTGAGGCTGGATATTTCTGAGCCCAGTCGGGTGATGGCTTGTGTAGTAGCTCGTTCTTCTTTATATGATCGTATTCGAGAGCGCCGGTATGATGATCCACACTTACTTGTCCTTAAGGACAGAGTTCAACATGATGATGCTAGAGATGTCACTATTGATAGTGAGGGTGTATTGCGGATGCAGGGCCGGATATGTGTGCCCAATGTTGATGGCCTTCGTGAATTGATATTGGAGGAAGCCCATAGCTCGCGGTATTCTATTCATCCAGGAGCCGCGAAGATGTATCAGGATTTGAAGCAGCATTACTGGTGGAGAAAGATGAAGAAAGATATTGTGAGCCATGTGGCTCGGTGTCCTAAACTGTCAGCAGGTCAAGTATGAGCATCAGAGACCTGGTGGTGTATTCCAGCGTATTGATATTTCGGAGTGGAAGTGGGAAAGAATAACTATGGACTTTGTTAGTGGACTCCCTCGGACAGCGAGGAAGTTTGATTCAGTTTGGGTGGTGGTGGATAGGTTGACTAAGTCAGCTCACTTCATCCCGGTGTGTACTACCTATACCTCGGAGCGGTTGGCAGAGATATTCATCCGTGAGATAGTGAGATTGCATGGAGTTCCTATTTCCATTATATCAGACAGAGGTACCCAGTTCACATCTCAGTTCTGGAGGACATTTCAGCGAGAGTTGGGTTCACAGGTAGAGTTGAGCACAGCATTTCATCCACAGACGGATGGGCAGTCCGAGCGTACTATTCAGATATTGGAGGACATGTTGCGTGCTTGTGTCATTGATTTTGGTGGTTCATGGGCTGATTATTTGCCTTTGGCGGAGTTCGCTTACAATAATAGCTATCAGTCCAGCATTCAGATGGCACCGTATGAAGCTTTATATGGGAGGCGGTGTAGGTCTCCAGTTGGTTGGTTCGAGCCCGGCGAGGCTAGGTTGTTAGGGACAGAGTTAGTCCAAGATGCCTTAGATAAGGTGAAGGTGATTCGGGAGAGACTTCGCACAGCTCAGTCGCGTCAGAAGAGTTATGCAGACCGGAAGGTCCGAGATGTGTCTTATTCAGTAGGTGAGAAGGTGTTGCTGAAAGTTTCGCCTATGAAGGGTGTTATGAGGTTTGGAAAGAAAGGGAAGTTGAGCCCAAGGTTTATTGGACCTTTTGAGGTGCTTAGGAAAGTTGGGGAGGTGGCTTATATGCTTGCTTTGCCACCCGGTTTGTCGGGAGTTCACCCGGTGTTCCATGTATCTATGCTCCGGAAGTATGTCGGAGACCCGTCTCATGTGTTAGACTTCAGCACGATACAGCTAGATGAGGATTTGACTTATGATGTGGAACCAGTAGCCATTTTGGGTCGACAGGTTCGTAAGCTGAGATCCAAGGACATAGCTTCAGTGAAAGTGCAGTGGAGAGGTCGTCCCGTGGAGGAAGCAACTTGGGAGACCGAGCAGGAGATGCGGAGCAGATATCCTCACTTGTTTGATGCTCCAGGTATGTTTCTTAACCCGCTCGCGGACGAGCGTTTGTTTAAGTTGGGGAGAATGTAACGACCCGGCCCGTCGTTACGGGAATTACCACCCCGTTATCTTGCATTTACATATATTATGCTTTTAAAACAGTATTGGAGTATATCGGGTGAGTTAGGAGTGATTTGGATTGAAAATGAAACAAATAGCATGTTTGAAGAAAGCTTGAATATGAAAAGTCAACCAAGAGTTGACTATTGAGTTAGAGTGCTCGGAACCGGATTCGGATGATTCGACTAGTTCCGGGGGATCATTTATGACTTAGGAGAACAATCGGAATTCAATTCGGAGGTCCGGTGTAGTTTTAAGCTTGAATTGGCGAATGTTGAATTTTGGCGAAAACCGGATGGTAGGTGATATTTTGATCCGGGGGTCGGAATGGAATTTCGACAATTTCTGTAGCTTCGTTATGTGATTTTGGATACGTCTGCAAATTTTCAGGTCATTCGGACATCGTTTGATCGAGTTTTGGATCGAATGTTAGTTTTGAAAGTTTTGAAGAAACTTAGGCTTGAATCCGTGGATAATTGGTGATTTTGATGTTTAGGATGGTGTTTTTATGATTGGAACAAGTTCGTATAAGGAATTAGGATGTGTTGGTGTGTTTGAATGAGGTCCCGGGGGCCTCGGGGTGTTTTCGGATGGTTAATCGGGAGAAAAATATGGAAAATTGCAGAAATTGGGCACTGCTTCTGTTGTTTCCGCTCCTGCGGAATTTTGGGCGCAGGAGCGGGTGCGCTGAAGCGGACCAGGAGCCGCAGAAGCGGCGACCGCAGAAGCGGATCATTTTCCGCTGAAGCGGAAACGCGGGGGCGGACTGGGAGTCGCAGAAGCGACCATCGCAGAAGCGGAAGGGGAGCCGCTTAGGCGAGTCCGCAGAAGCGGACGCCCAGTCGCAGAAGCGGACGTATCCGCAGGAGCGGTCCAGTCTCCGTAGAAGCGGACGCGTAGGAGCGGAAATACTTCCGCAGAAGCGGAAATCGCTGTAAGTTAAGTGTATCAGAAGTTACAAAATTTCATAAACATTTTAACATTTGGGGGTCTCGGCTTAAGGGCGACTTTGGGCGATTTTGAGGAAGAAATCAAGGGAAATCATCGGGTAATCAACTATGAACTCATATTATGATTAGTATTGATAATATCATGCAATTATATCATGAAAATGGAAGAATTTGGGGTGATTCATGGAGGATTTAACCCTAGGCTTGAACTTTAGAAAATTAAGGTTTTGAATGACCAAATGGAGTCCGATTTTGGTAAAATTGATATGCTTAGACTCGTATTGAGATGAGGGTTCCGAATATGTGACTTTCGTAATTTTTCGAGAATCGTACCGAAAGTCGGGTTTTACCAACTTAGTGTAACTTTGCGAATTTCATATAAATTAAAGTGGGTTATGATTCTTTGACCCGTAATTGATATAATTATTGTTATTTGACTAGATTCTACACACGAGGCAACGAAATTCAAAGGAAAAGGCATCGCGGACGATTCGACGACCGACTAGAGGTGAGTAGTTTGTGTATATGGTAGCCTGAGGGTTCGAAACCCCGGCTTAGCACATTGTGACGCTAGTAGGGCGTGGCTCGCACACCGTGGTAGGTGCGGGATTGATTGTGATTGGGGATTGAGACTTGGTCCATCCCGGAATGAATAATATGTTATTAGTGTTGGAAATACACTGTATTTGATATATTTGTGGGCTGTAAGCCTTGTTTGGGGCCTTGTGCCGATCTGTAGCGTCCTTAGAGGACAATATTTATGTGATAGCTGCAATTGCTTAAATCACTGATCTCAGTCCTGGAAATTGAAATCACACTTTTTGAAATGCTAAGTCACCGGCTTTTACAAATTTAATAAAGCTAAAGTATTTTTCATAAATTATGAATTGAGAACTGAAATTAAGGAAAATGAATTGTTTTGTGACTTAATTGTATATTTTGGACTGAGCATGGGATCGGGCTGCACGCCGCAGTGGTTGATGTGAGGATCGGGCTGCACGCCGCAGCAGTATTGCGCTTGGGCTGTAGGAGCCCCTCCGGAGTCCTGTACACACCCCCAGTGAGCGCCGTCGACGTTAAACTGGATCGGGCTACACGCCGTAGTAGTTATGTGCATTGCATTGCATTTGTATTTGTTGACTTACTCTGTGGTAGCTGTATTGTATTGTTGTTGTTAGTTCGTAGGAGATTTGGACTGTAGTGTAGCTTCATATTGTGGTATTTTGTGGATTTCTTACTGTCAGCTACATGTATATATTTGTTACTCACTGAGTACTTAGTACTCACCCCTACTCCCTGCACCTTTTGTGTGCAGACTCAGGTACACAGGAGCAGTAGACGGACATCTCCAGCGTTTACATTGTCACATCGAGTTGCTGAGGTAGCCGCCTACGTTCGCAGAGCCTAGCTTCTCCTCTCATTCTAGTTGTTATTGTATATTTTATATTCAGACTTGAGTACTTCTATATCGTACTCTCTATTTTCCTGTTGGGTTTTGTTAGAGGCTCTAGACTTGTGACTCCGGATCTTTGGGAGTGTCAGTACTTTTGCTCAGTATTGTTATTATTGGAGTTCTTAAACTCATATATTCTTCTTGGGTTGTCCATTTGGGGACTGGTATTGTGTCATAATTAAACTGTTTGTTTGGCTGGCCTAGCTTGATTGTTGGGCGCCATCACGACTGGATTTGGGTCGTGACAAGTTGGTATCAGAGTTCTAGGTTATTAGGACTCGCGAGTCATGAGCCGGTTTAGTAGGACAGACATGTTCTCTCTAGATTATTTAAAGGAATTTTTACATGTGTATACTATATAGCAAACCTTATTACCAACCATGTTTAAGGTTTGTGTTTATTACATTTAAGCATACCAAGTTTCAATTTATGTACCATAATTCAATTTAAGGCATTAATTAAGTTATCATTTATTGTAGGAGTGTATTTAGGGATAATATCTTCCAATATTTACCTACCCGCTTATCTCTCTTCTAATTTTTAAAATTTTCGTACCTCACCCCCCACCCCCACCCCACGATTTCACCCAGTACATTTTTTCCCTCACGTTTTTTTGTGTTTTTCAGTTCTTCTCCACCTTTTCCGTATAGCAGAACACAACTTCCTCATTCTCTATTAACTTCCACTCCATTTTTTTTCTAGTTCATCTTTAAACAAAATCATGAAGAATCAAAATACACCTAAAAAAAACCTACAAAAGAGGTTTTAACTGATGTTCCTTCTTTCGATTTAGGTGTTTTAACACCTAAATCTTCTGCAAAAAACCAACAGAATACACATGCAACTGGAAAATCGAAACCTATTCCTTCACCCGGACAAATAAGGGCTGAAATGCGCTCTAAGCATTTACAAGATAGAAATGCTAGTGATGTTGATCAACAACAGCGCAAGCGCAAGGGAAAACAGTTGGAATTTGACGATGATTTTGTCGAGGATTCACCAAAGCTTAAATCTGTCAAAAAATCGAAGTTATCTCCATCTTCTTCTAAAAAACCAAAAAGGAAACATTCAATAAAAGCAAAAAAAGTCAGCCCTCATGATTTTTCACAAAAGGTATTTTTATTTTATTTTGCCGTGTAGTTATGTAAACCTTTTAATTTGTCTCAATTTTGAGTTTAAATTGTCGTTATTTTGTGTTTTTATATGAATTATTAATATATGTGTTGTTAATTTGTAGTTATATTGTGTAAATTTGTAGTTAGAAACAGTGATTATGTAGTTAATTTGTCTCAATTTTGAGATTTAATTGTTGTTATTATGTAGTTTTTATATGAAATATTAATATATGTGTAGTTATATTTTAGTTATATTGTGATGGATTTTGTAGTTATGAATAGTGTTTTTGTAGTTAATTTGTCTCAATTTTAAGGTTTAATTGTCGATATTCTGTATTTTTTATACGAATCATTAATATATTTGTAGTTAATTTTTAGTTATTGTGTGGTAGATATGTAGTTTGGAACAGGTGTTTTTGTAGTTAATTTTTAGTTATAATATCATTGTGTGTTGTACTTGTCCAGTTATTATGTACTTAATTTGTAATTTTTGTAGTTAAATTGTAGTTATAATATCATTGTGTGTTGTAGTTGTCCAGTTATTATGTAGTTAAATGTAGTATTATTGTAGTTAATTGTAGTTAACTATACTCAATCCAGTTTTTTTCCTGTTGTTTTCAGAATAGCATCTTTGCTGCTCCGCGAAATGTGGATTATGGTATTCTTAGGTTCCACACTTTGTGTGAGCCTAGCATACCAAGCCAAATTAAGGCTTTGCTATCCGCCAATGCTTTACGAGCTTTTAAAAAAACCTGTTTTGGGTACTTGTTAGGTCTTCCACCTGTTGTGATGCAAAATCAATCACTTCATCTCCTAATGAAGTATGAGCTAAAAAATTCTACCGATGAATATTTGTCTGTACTTTTAAAGGGAGAAAAGTTGATTTTTTCATTGAGAGTTTTTGATTTGATAACTGGCCTCAATTGTGTCAATAACTTCTTAGATTATGGTTATAATCCACAATATGTTAGTCATTTGATGAACACGTATTTTGCTGGTAAAGAGAGAGTAGAAAAATGGCACTTAAAGAATGTTGTTATCAACAAAGCTTGGGAAAATGACGTTGATGCTGTGCAATTGTGTGTTCTATATATGTTGGAATTTTTTGTTTGTCCTTCGGACAAGGACAATGTAACAATTATAGACAAGTTTACTTTCTTTTTAGTTGAATCTGGAAATTTTGATTCGTACCATTGGGGTACGAAATCATTCAGGCAGCTTATTGGTTCTGTTAGGCATAGGCTTAGTCCAAATGTACATTCGTATCTTGTACGAGGATGCTCGTTAGCCTTACAAGTATGGATATATGAGTGTTGCTCGTCTGTCAACACCGAAATTGCTACACGGTGTTCTGAGTCTATTCCTAGGATTCTAAGATGGTCAACAAACAAAGGTATGATATGGTTGACAGCATTTGAGGAGAAGATGATAAAGCCTGAGTGGCTGAAGGTATTTTTCTGGCATTGTTTAATTATTCTACAATTAAACTTATATTATATACAATTAACTTACATTTTTACTTTCAGTTCTCAAACCTTGTTGAATCTGGAGAAGAGCTGGCAATTCTTAATCTTCCAGAAAAGATTCAATATGCAAATGAAGAATTTGTTGAACCATCCAATGTGCAAGTTGATGCTTCTCCAACAGCTGAACCAAAAGAATTTTCTTCAAATAAGTCAATGGAATCAGTGAACATCAAGATCAGCAATCTAGAAAAGAAAATTGTGCGGGTTTTTTACAAAAATACAAATAACTACACTTGTGACTACAATTTGAATACAGTTTATTTATTATGTAGCTAATGTGTATTTTAATTGTAGAGTATATATTAATATTACAACCTCATTATTCATATGTGTTTTTGAAGGTTGATAAGAAGTTAGATTCTATAAAGAAGGATGTTGTTGATGAACTCTCTTCCATTCGACAGTTCATAGATCAATCTATAAAGAATGTTATGTCTGCAATTAACAAGAGGTTTGAGTTTGATGATTCAAAGGTTTGATTTTTCATACCAAATTTAGTACAAATCTATATTTGACATATCACTCAATTTCTTTCTAAAATATACATCAAAATTGTAGTTTGCAGGGAGTTCCACCAAACATAATGAACAAAATCTGTTTGTCAAACACCAGCAATTTGGTATTAATTCTGGTGAGAAAATAGAAGCAACTCCTCCAACCACAAGTAAAAGAGGTATCTACATTACTCATTCAAACTTATCTTCAAATTGTATGAGTTACTAATTACTTTATAATTATATTTTGTAGACCCCACTGTTAAACAACCTGTACAACCTCAAGTTGACTTATATCCTGATTTTCAAGAAGTTGTTGATGCCTATACATCAGGTATAGTAACATTTATTACTTTTTTACAAAATTTATATATAACCTACAAATAACTACATTTAACTACATTGTACATACAATTGTTCATTCCATATCATAGGGGTTGTGCCAGCAGTGGTTGTTCAACCACAGTCCCCAATACATGGTGTAACAATGAAGGAAGTTTCTCAGGGAGGAATTGATAAAAAAGAAGTTGTGCATGAACCCATACAAAACAAAGATGTTACATTGGATGATTTTGAGCTTCCAGACAACTTATCACAATTGGTGATTTTTGAGGATCCACTACAAGTTGAAGTAACCCCTCTTCATCCTGTTAGAACAAAGTTGCCGGGAAAACATGCTCGATCACCATTCACACCATTGTACAGTACTGAAGGAAGCACATCTACTGGGCCTAAAATATTTAACCTGAAGCACCCTTTCACTACAGTCATAGGTGAAGATGTAGATCCTGAATTGATAGACAGGTTCACAACTTGGTTATACAGTCGCAATGACAAAGAAAATAGGAGGTATATTTGCTTTAATTTATACCTTTTATCAATTGTTTTTTTACAAATGAAAGGTTAAATTAATTTTGCTAAATGTTATATTTGATTCAATCTTTTTGTTATTATAGGAGGAAAGATTTCTACTCACGGAAGGATAACCAAATAAATCCTGAGTTGGATTTGGGTTGTGAAAAGATTGACAAGAAAGAATGGTTCTATCAACTAGCTCACCCTGGACAAGTAATCAATAGCACTGTAAGTATATAGTTTTTAAACTTCCATTCCTGTTTTTATTCATATTATGTGTGCAGTTGTAGTTCATATGTAGTTTTTTGTAGTTGATATTGTTTGGTTGTAGTCTTTCTTCACATTTGTTCATTATAACTTGCACTAAATTATACTAGTTGATGCATTTGTTTTAAGTGTAATTTATTTGTTGTTATTGTGGGGGAAAAGTTACAGAACATGCTATATTTTTTCCGGATAAGTCTAATTTGTAGTTAGTATGTAGTTATTTGTAGATATTTGTAGTCAATATTGTTGTTTACTGTATACTGCAATTTTATTTGTGCAGCACATTGATGTTATTATGTATTATCTGAGAAAGAAGGGAAAATATGGCCCTAACATCAAGACAAGGTTTACAACAACTGATTGCTTGTTCAAGACAAAGGTTGAAGCAATATACGAGAAGTTCACTAGTTCTCCGCCGGATATAAGGAATTCTGTGATTAAACCTGAGGATGACATTGCTGAATATATACTGGGATACAGGATTCTTGCAAATGTTCCATGGGATGTTATTGATTATGTGCTCATGCCTGTTAACATTGTTGATAACTTTCATTGGTTGTTGCTAGTCTTTGACATAAAGGATAGGCAACTTTATGTTTATGATTCATTGGTAAGAGCAAATCGTAACCAATCTGTTCAAACAATGGTTGAGAAGTTTGCAAGAATCATTCCTCTATATTTGTCATGCACTGGTTTTTATGGTAAACGCAATGATATTGACTTCAAGAATTCAAAGTCATACATTGAAAAAGCGGTTACCGACCCTCTTGACATTCAATGGCTGGTTGCGGAGATTCCACAACAAAAAGAAGGCTCACTATAAATAAACTATTCTCCCTTTCTATATTGTTTATCCTATTGTTTTTGTAGTTTGATATATACTGACAAATGATCATTTAATGCAGGGATTGTGGTGTATATATTGCTTCTTTTGCTGAATATGTTAGTTGTGGTGACTTTTACATCCCAAAGGAAGATTTGAGTGATATTGTCCCATATCGTATTCGCTATGGAGCTCTACTATGGGATTACGCCACAAAGAAGATAGAAGATGGATCAATTAGCGAGAGTGAGGTTACAGGCAGACTTGCTAGAAGGAAGGGTGCACCGGCAAAAAACGAGAGGACTAAAGTTCAACGAAAGAAGAGATGATTTCTTTTTTTCTTAGATGTGTCTCTGTAGTTTGGTAGTTGTTAAAAAATGTAGGAATTATGTTTCTTAGTTTTTGTAAAAGATGATTGTTATCTATCAGATATTATACTCGCGTAGTCGAGTTCTATCATATTTCTATAAATGTCAGTTGTTACAAGTAGATATACAATTGAACTACATTTAACTACAACTATAAATGTAAATTGTCAGTTAATATTAAATTGAACTACAATTAAACTACATTCAACTACATTTCATGTACAATTTACTAAAACTTATATTATACGCCAACAGGTACACCATACGTATACTATATTTTAACCACAATAAGGAAACAATTGACATTGAGTCATTCATTTATTTAAGTCATAAAGTACATTCACGATTCTTCGCATTCAAACAACATGAAATTGTAGAGCCACACAGTTAAAGTTATTCTAATAAACTTTCATCTTCAAATTCAATACAGGTTTTCAGTCATATCTGAAAAATCTTATTTACGCTACAAGACTTAAATTGAATAACAATTCTCACTACATAACAATCATTTCTTTTTTGGTGCATTCTTGCAAGTTCTTTTGTTATGCCCTTCGACTCCGCAATTACCGCATGAAACCTTGTACTTCTTTGACTTTATTTCATCAAATGTTTTATATCTTTCCTTCTGAGGTCTCCCTGGCTGCCTTTTATCTCCCGCTGGTGGCTTTACTACCTCGTCCAAAATATGTTGTGGAACATCCCATTTGGCTTCATCAGGAAGAGGATTTACTGGCATTTTATATGTAAGAAGAAGGTTCTCCCTTGTGTAATACGGAGAGCAATAGTTTTCAGGTGTTTCATTCCTATGCCTTAATGCTGCTAGATCATGTACACAAGGTAGTTCGTCAAGTTGGAATTGTCCACAACTACATTTCTTGTTTTGTAGACACACAATGTACCGCTTCGCACCATCTAACACCGTATGTATATAATCGGTTGAAGCTCTCACCTACAGTATAAAAACAAACAGAAAAACTGATACATCAAATACTTCAATGGATTATATATAAATAACTACAATTAGCTACAACTATACTACAATCTAACTACAATTTAAACCAGATTTTGCATCACTATTTTTTTCACTCCAGCACAAATCAAGAATATGTTACCCGTAGTTTCTGCGATGACGTGTTGTTATCATCCAACTCTTTGTGGAATTTTTGACCAAGGAATGTAAAAGTAGCCTTTGCCTTCAACAACTTTTCTTTTGTCCAACGTTCAATAAGAGTTCTCATATACTCAAATAGGTCATAAATTGGCAGCTCTCTTGCTTCTTTCGTAACAGCATTCAATGACTCGGCAATGTTTGACGTCATAGTAAAAGTTCTATTTACCGTTGCATGTACTCTTGACCATCTATGATAGTCAATATCATATAGGTAAGATGATACACGCGGGTCTACCTCTTCAATCTTCATCATCCTTTCATTGAATTCATCCAGAGTGTATGAGCGGGCTGCAGCAAAGTACAATTCATGCAATTGTAGATGTCCCTTTTTGAATTTTGATCTTACATTTGTCCATATATGCCACATACAAGAGTAGTGTGCCATTCCCGGATAAACAACTGATGTTGCCTTCAATATACTCTCATGCCTATCTGAAACAACACACATTGAAGGTTTTTCTCCATATGCCTCCTTGAATTTCTCAAAGAACCACTTCCAAGAAGCGTCATTTTCAGAATTAACGACAGCATATGCCAAGGGAAAAATAGTGCCTACATTTTGTAGTCCGAATATAAAATTAAATAACAACTACATTTGTACAAATTCGTTATTTTTTTAATTTAACTACATACAACTACAATTTAACTACAACTTAACTACAATAATGAAAAAATAACCACACAGTACGTATTTTACTCACCTGCTGCATCCATTGTGCTGGCTGTCAGCATAATCCCCCTGTATGCTGACTTTAAAAATGTTCCATCAACGACAACAACAGGCCTACAATGCTTCCAACCATTGATTGATGTAGAAAGAGCAACAAATGCGTATAAGAAGCAATCATCTGCTGCCTTCTTTAGTTTAACAACCGAACCAGGATAGATCTTCTCAAGAATATAAAAATATTTTGGTAGTTTGTTGTAGGAGTCACACGGATTCCCTCTCAAAAAATATAATGCTTTTTCCTTTGCTCTCCATGCTTGCATGTAGCTTAAGTTTAGTCCATGTTGAGATAACATGTCCTGTTGTATGTCCTTTGGTGTGTAGACAGTTTTAGGATCACAATATTTCGGAACAACCATGCTACCAACCACTGATGCAGTACGTTTGCGCTGTATAAATGTTTCATCCATTATACGGCAAGTGTGTTGTCTAATGAAACTTCTTATCTTGAACATTTCAGAATCGTTAATTGATGTTGCCTTGAAATGCCATTTGCAGCTTTCAAGCTACACATATAAGCCAGTAGCTATAAAAAAAATTGTAATTAAACTATAATTAAATTCAAATAACTACAAATACAGTGATACAAAAAGCATAACTAGAAATAGAATTCAACAATCCACCAGATTCAGAAATTTTGTCAAAACTACAATTAACTACAAATATTATACAATTTAACTACATACCTTCTATGACTAGATCTCTTTACTCTGAACTGAAACTTGTGCTGCACTGCATAATTCCTCATTGCATCAGCTATTGTTTTCTTGTCCTGATACACTTGTCCTTCTTCAATACATAATTGCTTAGATTCAGTTATTATTTCACTTTGATATTCCTCTATTGCTGGTGACGACGGAATATCAAGTAACCTTAGTGATCTTGAAGAACCTGAAGAATATAAATTCAAAAATACAGTAAATATGTTGTATATTAATATTTGTAGTTAATATGTAGTTTTATGTAGTGTAAATGTAGTTAGTCGATAACTCCATAACAGTCTGCAATTCGGATCAACCATACCTGTACTGATGCTTTCATTTGTGATTGCCAATTCCATATTGAAATCTCTAACACTTATACATAACGGATATGAACTTAAGTTCCTATTATCCTTCTTCGTTTCCATATACACAGAAACACCCATATCATTCCTAATTTCCATTGGAGGACAATTCTCATCCACAATGTATTTGATTTCTACAATTTTCTCAGATGTATCAATCGACAATTGTTCAGCAATTGTAGAAACGAGATTTCCGTAGCTTGAATTATCATCTACCACAATTGCGTCAACTACAAAATCTATATATCTTCCATATTTATCCCAATTACCATTCGATTTCAGCATAATTGTAACTTTTGCCATGATTTTGAGTTGTTAACCGAAAAAAAAACTTTCAAAACTCAATAGTTATGAGATCACAACTATCGTTCAGTTGTATATATACAATTGGAGAACAGATAGATTGAGAAGAATAGTTTGTAGAAGAAAATTGTATTTCTACAATTTGAATTTATGAAAATTCTGCGTTTTTGGGAATAGAAGCGAGAAGATATTTTCTGTTCAGTTGAAGAAGGAGCTTTTTTCGGAGCTACAGATTCGTTTTCCTTTTCACAATTTTGAATTAAATGCACAAAATCTTCCTTCTTATTCTATGCCTACAAACGCGCGCGAATTAATGGGGATAATATCTTCAGTTTTCCGTTATTTATAGTTTGGTACAGAAAGTGTAGTTAAATTGTGCACAGGTCGGGTAATTACCAAATTTTAAACATTTTTGGTAATATATTTTGCTATAGGGTACAAGTATGAAAAATTCCCTTCTAAATATATGTATCAAGTCTCATTTTACTATGAGTATTCAACTATTCAGTAGAGAAAATTTACAACTTTTTTTGGGCTTTCTTTTAAAAGTAAGTATTGTTTTCCATGTATGCAGTACAGTAGTAACTTACCAAAAATAAAAATAAAAATAAAAATGTACTCTAGTGTAGTAAAGAAGATGGCACGTGAGGGGGTCAGTATTTTATAGCAGACAGGACCCAGAATCAAATTTATTATGTTGGCTTTATAAAGTTTGGATCTGTTATTGGTGACTGGTGAGCATAAGCTACAACTTTTTGTCCTTTTTTCATTTTTCTTTTATTTCTTAAAGTGTTAGTTTATTCCTTCTGACAAAATATTAGGCAGTGTACAAGAAACTAATCTGATTTTTTTTATTCTTGTTCTAAACTAATTGTCTCAAAATTCGATATTAAAAATGACTAAAAGATATCTATCCTGTGCACGTAGTGTTTTTCATATAATACTAATCAATTATCATCCTCTCTCTTAATGTTAAATTATCTCCAATGCCTAACTAATTTATTTTTTTTAAACAAAAAAAACTAGAGCCAAATTATAGATCTTGATATTCTCATTGTACTTCACTGTGTCACTTTGTTGTTTATTATCCTTTATTTTATTTCAAGAACTATTAAAACTGTTATTATGCTTTATATTTTCGGGGAGGCTCATAAGCTTTTTTAATAGGAAATTTTACACCCTATAGAAAACCTTACTATCTTATTTATCAATAATAAATACCATTTAAAAATATTACATCATATAGATACCCTTTATCCTAAATAACAAATTATTTATTTATGGTTATATCCTATAATTGAAGATAAGCACCGAAAGTAAGAGAAGTGAGGCGTTCGGGACCTATTCTAGTAGAGGAAATTTAAGGAATCATATATGCCAAAAAAGATATTTCTTTTTAATTTCTCTCACATGCTTACCATAAAACTCCCCTCAAATACTTTCTCTCTCTTTTTCACATACAATATACATTTCTCTCCCACTAACCCACGTTTCTGTACTTTTCTCCCATTCAAATACAACAGTTTTGAACTTATTCCTCCGCCATTGTCGACTCTTGTTCCTCCACCATTACCACTTCCATGCCTGATAAATTTTCTTCTACCCTTTTGATACAAATTTTTTGGTTTCTTTATTTATTATACACCTTCTAACCCTTCTCCGCCATTAACAGAACAAATTTCCGTCATTTTCACAACAAATCCTCACGTTATTTTCAGATGTATACTGTTGTATTTAGATGTATGGTTCTTTGACTTCATATGTATTCAGCTACAGTGAATTAACTTGTATTCAACTTCATTAAACGATCGAATGAGCTGTATTCATCAAATGTCATTTTAGTTCAACTTTATCAATCAGATGAATTAATTTGTATTCAAATGTATTATAATGTATTTTTCTAATTTTTGTATGCAAATATTGTATCTTTAAGTTAGTTAACTAAAATTAGGGAAATCAAATTTGTTTTGATTTCCTTCCATTTTTATCTTCTTAGCTGTCCCATGATTTGCGCAGATACGTTACATTTTTCCCGCTAAATACAGATTAATACACCTAGATACAGATCTTGATTTACTGGAATTCCTGTTTGTGCGGCGTCATTTCATGTTGTATTATTGAATACAATACGTTTAATACACTATATACATCATCAATTATCGTAAAACATATCTATACCACGTAATATAGGAAAGGGTTTTTATTTATTGCTAATTAGGTCTTAAAGAATGTGTTTTGTTAAAAAAAATCTTTTTAATATTGTCTAATATCATAGGCAGATTAACTGAAACTCTCCTGAGTTAAAAATTTGAAAACCTTGGAATAATTTATATATTTGGTTTTCTTTAAGTACTTTCAAAAGAAGATGAGGTATTCCCTCCGGTTCACTTTAATTAATTTTTTAATTTTTTTTTGTGATCCACAATATTTGATTTTTCCAGATATGAAGAAGGAATTAACTTCTTTTTCTCAACGTTGTGCTTGGAGTAAAGAAGCTGGAAGTATTAATCGTATTTCCACTGAACAAGGTAAGGTTTATATGGTTAATTTTACTGGTAATTAATATTAAAAAGTAAATTTATTATTATGTGTGAATACAACCAAAAAATTAAGTAAATTGGACCAGAGGAAATAGATAGCAACAAAATACTACTAGCGTTTGATCTGTCCATTTGTTATTAGGATTTAGGAGTACTCTATCCGTTCCAGTTTATGTAAACTTATTTTTTTTTTGGTCTATTCCAAAAAGAATGAACACTTTCTAAATTTGGAAATAATTAGCTTAAATTTACAATTTTACATTTAATGAGAAGTTTTTATAACCACACAAATACACTAGACCCTTTTGACTTATTTAGCACCACAAATTCCAAAAGTATTCATTTTCTCTTAAACTTCGTACCCAATTAAACAGATTCACGATAAATTGGAATCGATGGAATATTATCTTTTGACATGTTTTGGTATGTTAAACACACAGACGAAAAAGAAAAAAGAAAAAAAAAAGGTCGATGTGGCACATTGGGTCACGTGCAAGCGGATTAAACTATTACATTATCCTTAATTGTTCTATTTAATTTCATCTTTGACACTGATTTAGCTAACTGTCAAAGATTCACTGTTTTCCAGTTTGCATGTTTTAAGGAATCCTCAGTCTTATCTTTTTTTCTTTCTAAAATAATATGATAAAATTATTGAAAATCCGGGAATTTGAAAATAGGGTACGAATTAATTAATTTGGAGAAATTTATACCTAAGAAATAAAACTGTGTACAAACCACCGACAAAGAGAGGAAGTCTTATCTTGAAGTCATATGAATGAATGGGGCCAAATCCCAATTTAATCAATCTCAATAGTTGAAAAATAATTGACCTGAAAATCATGTAGACTTATAGCTGGATTTTGGGTCATCAATTTATTGCTAAGATACTTCCATATGACATGACCTTTGCAATTGTCCTAAAATGATTTATTTTTATTGTTACTGTGAAATGTACATATTACTAAATGATTCATTTTTTGTCCCATATCTTTGTAACTATGCCTACATAACTTATAAGTATTGTGATTCGCCAAGAGCGACACGTAAAATTAATTTAAACCATGCATCCGCCTTTACAGTTATCATCATATTCATTTTAAATTTCAGACAAGAGAACAACTCACTGGAAAATGCATGACTATTGTTGAGTACTGGATAAGATGGCGACATGGGCCAATATTGATCTACAAACTCAGTGGAGTTCTGGAGTTTATGGAGGGTAGTGTTTATGTAAACTTCTACCTTGAGAAGGTAAACCACCGGTTCAAGAAAAATGAAAAAACAGCAAAAATAAATAATAACAATAAAGATCACAAAGATAATAACGACAATCTAATAGCCAAAAAGAAATAGAAGGAACCAAGAACAACAAGCAATAGCAACACCAAGAGATTTACAAATACATGACCAAAAAAGGGGAGAAAGTAGACATTCCATTTAGGATGAAATGCTTAAGAAGAAAAGGGCAAAAAGGGGAGGAAAATAATTACTCCCTCCGTCTTAAATTTATGTGGAATTATTTCCTTTTTAGTCTATACCAATTAGAATGATCTATTTTCCTATTTGAAAACAATTTACCTTTTATGCAATAATTTATAGCCACACAAAATATATATGCTTCATTTTACACCACAAATTTAAAAGTCTTCTTTCTTTTCTTAAATCTGCACTCAATTAAATGGGTTCACATAAATTAAAAAGTAAGGAGTATAATTTTATACAACCATTCTGATCCAATCATTTTCATTTTGAGTGTAGATAATGCAATGTTATAAGACCAAACATATCACATTCGGGATTAGGAGATAGTCCTTTCGCACAATTGATGAGAACGTGGAAATGTGTTGTTTGATAGAAACATGAGCTTCTTGTTCTCACATGGAAGTGTCAAAGAGCATACATGAGGCAGCAAAAAATCAATTCTACAGTGGATAAAAAATAACAAACGGAAGGAATCATTACAAGATTTTTTAGTGCACAAACTGTCTTTTGAAAATTGAAATTAAACAACTTAATTAAACCTATACTCGATATAAAACAAGAAGAATGTAGTAGAGTTAGACTAGGCAAAGCTTCTACAAACGACCTTTTGAGAAAATTATGCTTGCTATTTAGCGCATACATTTATTAATTACGGTGTACTACTACAATTGCTTGGATAATAAATACTACTCCATGTATGAATTAGCATAATAAATGAATTGGGTTGAAAAATCATTCATACATGTAAAGAGATAGCATCATACCGACAAGCAAGGACGAATACTGTAATTTAGCAAACCAACCAGCTAAAATAACTCCTCATATTCTAGGGCTAGAAATTTAAATCCTTTAGACTATGATTGTCCCTATTTTCTTAGTAAAGAAAACTACATACCTCAAGATAGTAGTTGTAATAATTGATTGATGGACGTATTCAGCGTAAAGGCTATGGGTTTAGATGAATCCATAGATATTCAGTGTAAGGAGATGGTCCATCTGAACTCATAACTTTCGTTCAAACCTTATATTTTTTTCTAAAAAACTTTTTTATATACACTTATGATA